>JAVQKG010078602.1:0-15757 GCA_036025885.1 Hypseleotris bucephala
ATATAATGTTTATATAAATGTACTCAGGAATGACAGATCATTTAAAAGTGACTAAGTATAATTACATGACTAAAAATGTACTCAATTACAAGTAAAAGTACAGTCTGAAAAATCTACTCAAAAAATCTATTTTTCTATTACAGGACGTGAGTATTTGTTATTCGTTACTTCCATATTTTGTATTTTGTGTAATGTGTAGAGTTAAATATAAATGTTTAAAAAATGTAACAAACAAAACAAAATGATAATTGATAATTATAAGACTAAAATTTAACAAACACAGAGGCTGAAATTTATATATGGACAGTATGTACTGTACTGTACCTGGACAAAACTATGCCAAGGCACTGCACTGGCTATCAAATTCCTAGTGGGCATTTCTTTAAATTAAAAAGTGGGGAATTAGGGCAGTCATAAAATAGGGACATAGAGTCACTCCAAATAGCCACAACATTAAAAGCTTAAATCAAAACACTTCTTTCAACAATCATAATAATAATAATATATTTATAAGAACAGTCGTCATAAGAATATAAAAATGTTGTGTTCATTTAAGGCCAGTTGCATTATCTTTGCTCATCCATCCATGTGTGCCTGTGAATCTATGCCTCTCTAACAGTCACTTTTGGGAAGTGAGCCAACAGTGCGTGTAACAGATGCTGTGAGAGCCGCACAGAACGACCGCTAAACTAAAGTTAATGGCCAACCGCTAAGAAAAGCCTCATCGCTTTCATCCTGCCTCCACCATTTGGCCACTAACAGTTCATTATGCCCAAACAATAACACAATATACATCAACACGTGATACAAATAAAGCGGACAAGTGCAACACAATGACAGGCAGTATAAAAATAGTGTGCCATTTGTTACTTTAATTCAGAATGCTGTTACAAATGGGAATAAACATGGGCTGGGGGTGAATGGAGAATTGCACAGAGTGGTCAGATAATACACCATCTGTCGGGAGAAAACACACATTTTAATCTGTCTTTAACCCAAACAGTTGACCAGATTTGGGAGATTTGACGCCTTCAAACAGCAGTGGCCTTTAATGACTGCCCGGGATAATGGAACCGGCTGCATTGTGGTAAGAGAAAGCCTAGTAATTTAGTTTAACTTTAGCTAAATCAGTTTTTTTTAGTAAAGCTTTGTTGTAGAGAAATGTAACTTCATCTGCCAGATGTGTGCCTGCATTTTGAGAGAATACTGTTTTTTTAAATACAGAAACAGCAGGATCTGAGAGGAAATTCAATAGTAACATGTCTAAAAGGGGAGACTGAAGAGACGTGGACAACTGACAGCAAGCCAATCAAGGCGAACGAAACCACCATGGCTGTACGTATCTTAGACTAAAACGAATTGAAATCAGTTGGAAATCAGTTTTGGTTTCATAGATTCCCATCTGCTGTCGCACTCACAGAGCTGTCAGCCCTACACCTGCGCTGCCAGACTCCCCCTGTCACTCACACATCATAGAAACATCACAGAAACATCACAGAGCACATTACAGGCTGGTGCTGGATGTAAGGCACAGCAGGGAACTGATGGCTTCAAAATGCACTACATACGATATGAGATTAACCCATAGTAGAGGTGTCAACAATATCACCGTATGATTTGGCATATTTCACTTTTAGAAATCACATTGACTGATTAGACAAGAATTGTAAAGACCAAAGACCAGTTAACAATTCTAATGACAATATTGTTTGTCTGTTAGCAACCTCACACACATACTAAAGAGACTGGTTAAGTTTTCAGGGAAGGTCAGAAATTACACAGAGACCAAATGATTAAATTCAATAGAAGTGATCTGTGAAAATGGGCTGCCATGGCGGAGGTCGGCACTCTCCAAATGCTCTCTAGTAATTTTGTAGTTTTACCTACTAGTTATAGCAGTATTGACATATGCAATATGCTCTACTTGGCTCATTTTTTTGTTGTTTATTTTACTTTTTAAATTCTAATTCTATCACGTGTATGTTACAGTAAATTACTAGCTGTGTCTTTTGGACATGTTATTTTTAGGCCTTTTAACCTGGAGTTCACTATAGACTCAATTAGCTTTGATTATTGTTTGTGTTCTTACATTAAATTTCATATGTGACCCAGAACATGTTGTACAGCTCAAAATAATTAGGTATTCATGGTTAAACAACGCAAAATATGAAACCTCTTTGTGTAGCCTCCATTACAGCTTCTTACTACAGAGCAACCCAGTTTTCTCCTGCCTCGCTTTTGTCCCACTTCCAAAACTATGTCAGATGAGAGCACACTCATTATCTAGTGCGTTGCCTTTGGAGGAACAGGAAGACAAAAGCAAAGCGCAGGTAGTTGGGGATTACGCTCCTCACACACTTCTAGGTCTGGGCTATAAAAAGCTAAGCAACTCTTGCAAGATTAGCTGTATTTCTTACCAGGGGTGTCTCACAAGTGGCACACTGGTGGGACACTGAGCTCTGCTGTCACGTGTGGAATCTGAGTCAGCTAACCAGCCATCTAGTTTTTTTGGCTCTATATTGTAAGACAAGTTAAAGTAGGGCTGGGCAATACTTATGGCTAAAAATGTATGTAGGTATATGTTGTTAAAAAGTAAATTAATTGCGGTTAAACTGTCAAAATGTCCAAATACAAAATTTAAATCAGTCAAAATGTCAAAATGTACAGTCAATAATTCAGCCAAGCCGTTTTAATCTACACCAACCCTGTCACATTCTTTATTCATTCGATTTTACAGTGTTTGAAAAGTTGTACAAAAAGCGGTAATTGAAACGTTATACTATACTATATTCTGAGTAAACAATGAAAAACCTATCGTGGTTAAAAATCCAACCAAATTGCTAACTGTATACTAATGTGGTTAAACAATATGAAATCTCAATACTCTTTGTAAATCCTTTAATAAAAATACAGTGTGAGGTAGATTCAGCATTTTTGTTTCCTAACCAGCCTCTGACATTACATGTGGTATGTTTCTTTATTTGAAACATTTTGTGGCTAAAGCTAATTTCTACTTTGAAAATGTATTATGGTCTTGCCTCCATTCCGTAACATTCTGTATACAAACTATCAAATCTAAATGGCCTATCCTAAACCTGAAGTGATATGTGCCAGTATAATGTTTGTTCTTTTTGCAGAGGAAGGAGGACAGTCGTGGAAGAGACTTTGCCAAAGGACACAGTAACTCACTTGAGAGCCTCTACAGCAGTGGACAGAGCTCCTCCAGTAAGAACCTAATGTACTCTACACTACAACTTAATGTATTATGCAATCTGTGATTGTAAGCTTCACTATCCTGTTACACTTTGAACCACACAGATCAACACTCATCAATAACAAATGCTCAGTAGCAGCCCGTCCACCATTCAAGCTGAAAGTGAAGGCTGAATTATTAAGGGTGGGCTTGATTTAACCCTATTGTTCTTGTGGTGGTCAGGTGGAGTCACCAGTGGGTCAAACTGCTCCAGTAACAGAGGCAGTCTGCGGCTGGAGGACGAGGTGTCTGCTCATAGACACTTCTGTGGAAGAGCCAGAGTCCACACTGAGTTTGTGCCAAGCCCATACGACACTGAGTCACTCAAACTCAAGGTAACTATGTGAGAAAGGCCAGCTTAAAAATAGTATTGAAACTTATTGATCTATTGTAGCAGCTACCTATCAAAACTTGTAGGACCCAATAGATATACTGGGTTGTCTGCACTCGAAGTTTATCATTTATTAAATCAAATTCAGTGTTTAGAAGCAAACAAGGCACCAAACTTCATGTGTCCTTGGCGCATTATGTGGTGTTTTTGTTCAAATGTTTGTAATTGCAAACAAAATAGAAAAAGTACATTTGACTGTTGCATAGGCTTTATTCAAAACAGAAAATGTTACTTCACAGCATATCATGAATGTAGGATTGGGTTTATAGTGATTAATAAGTCAAATATCCCTAGCTTTTTATGACTAGCATATATGCCTTTTATGACACAACTGGTACTTTTGAATTGCTATGTTATTAAAAAACTGACTGAACTTTCCAGGTAGGGGATGTGATTGACATAATATCTAAACCTCCTATGGGCACGTGGACAGGCATACTCAACAACAAAGTAGGGTACTTCAAATTTATCTACGTGGACCTCCTAAAAGACGATCCTCCTCCTGATTCTCCTAAGGCCACAGCTGGAGACAAATGCATCCAAGAATTGTTACAACGTTTTGGTTTAGAGGTATGACCATTTAAGTGTTTTTATGCTAGGTATGCAATGTTAATAATTTCTCATTCTTTATCAGGAGTATGCCTTGACCCTGCTATTACACGGTTACCAGACCCCAGAAGACCTTTTGAAGCTGGGGGAGCATCACCTAATCGAGCTGAGAGTGACTGATCCGGAGCACAGGCGGCGGCTGCTCTCTGCTGTCAGCTCACTACAGCCTCCGCACGGTGAGTGATAGTGAACACGCAAAAGGGCACTCAAGGACGGTGTTATCGTAGTACGCTTTATGACATGATAAAATGGATGGAAACAATATCCTTACGACGCAAACAAAAATGACGAGAAATTACAAGAGGTAGATAAGACAGGGTGTTTAGTTTCCCACTAATCATAGCGACTGGTCAACAGGATAACCCCAAAGAGAGTGCTTCTGAAAATAGAGCGGGGGTAATATGGAGGGTACTTATGGGAGGAACAGAAGGACTATTTGTATCTGACGCAGTGCTTCTGTTTACAGCTGACAGTCAGGAGGCCGTGTACGAGAACTGCCCCAGAGACTCGGGCTGTGTGATGGGGTCAGAGAGTCCGGACAGTGCTGCAGATCTCCACTCTCCCTCTGAACACAGTCGTACAGATATTGTCACAGCTTCATGAAATGTGTTTGGACATGTGTTGGTGACTTTTTATTTCAAGAGACTGTAAGACTGAATGTATATATTAGGAAATACCTTTTTGCGCATGTGTTAAAAATAAAGATGACACTTTTGTTATTTTATTGACTTTAATTCATTGTTTCTATGATGTCTACTACTACTCAATACCACACAACACTACCTAAAGTCACCAGTAGGGGCCGTTTTTAGTAACAACTGAGGTCCATCAAAGCTGGTACAAACTTTGTTAGTGGTTTCCTCAGCTTGAGTGGTAAATAGGTAAGGTAAGCTATACTTTATTGTGCCTATAGGTAAAATTGATCTCTGTATTTGACCCATCTTTCAATGCCGCTACCGAGAGTAACATAATAATAATAATAATTTCTTACACTTATATAGCGCTTTTCAAGACACCCAAAGCGCTTTACAATTGCGTTATGCATTCACTCTACACTCGGTGGTGGTAAGCTACTTCTGTAGCCACTGGGGCACTGGGGTGCCCTGGGGCACTCTGACAGAGGCGTGGCTGCCATTCCGCGTCAACAGCCCCTCCGACCACCACCACCAAACACCAATCACACAACCACATTCATACATAGGCAATTCGGGTTAAGTGCCTTATAGGCTACATACAGCTATCTACTCGATCTAAAGGAGCTCAGTGTGTGGATCAGGTAATGCATGCCAAGGACAATGGTTTCACATGTCATCTGAACATGTGTGCTCAAGGCGTGTCTCATTAGTGAATTCACCACCATTCAGGGCTGGCATCTGGGCACTGACATCACCAACCAAGTGTAAAGGAGAAGACTGGTGGTAGAGGGGTCTAAACTAAAGTATGGTGTAAAGAGAGAGCATATAGGAGCTTTTTG
Source organism: Hypseleotris bucephala (assembly GCA_036025885.1). Taxonomy (NCBI): domain Eukaryota; kingdom Metazoa; phylum Chordata; class Actinopteri; order Gobiiformes; family Eleotridae; genus Hypseleotris; species Hypseleotris bucephala. The sequence goes on from JAVQKG010078602.1 coordinate 5,728, forward strand.
GAATTTCCAGAAAACTTAATTAAAGAAACCATATGAATGTAAAATGAAAGTCATGATGATGTTGATGAGAATATGTGATATTTGATGAAGTGATGACGCTGACCATGGGGCTTGTTCCAGTAGCAGCCTCAGACAGCTCAGGTCTCCGTTGGCTGCAGCGTAGTGACAGGGCAGAGCTCCACACTTGGTCACCACGTCAGAGCCTCCTCCAGCAGACAGCACCCACCTGACCACCTCCACACAGCCGAACCGAGAGGCCAGGTGAAGAGCAGTGGCACCGGACAAATCTCTGTCCTGACCAGGGAACATACAGTACAGTAGAATGGCAGAAGACTGTACATATCATTTAAAAACGTGGAGGCAAAAGGGAGTTAACGTGGGAAGAAGTAGGTTGGTGGTGAGTGGTAAAATAATTTTGAGCTACTGGTAATATATGATCATTTCGATGAAATGGCTATTGAGGTCATCAACATTTCTGTAAGGACTTGTTCAGTAAAATCTTGACATACACCTACATGTAGCAGAGTGGTTGTCATCTGTCAAAACATCTTTGCAATATGCTGTGGTTAATATTCATTTCTTCACTGAAAATGTATGATGTCTTGCCTCCAGTGGCTCCCACTACGCAATTTAGAACAACTTTTACAACTACACACATAACTACACTAGAAGATGACCATCTAAGGCCTGCTCTTAACACAAATCTCACAGAAGGAAGAAAGACTAGCCATGTGGCAAGTCTCCAGACATTTAGTAGCAGCCTTACCTAAACTTACCTCAATCTCACATCCTCCTCTCTCCACTAGCCACTGCAGCTCTCGGATGTGCCCTGTGGCGGCTGCATCGTGAGCAGGGGTGGCAAGGTTCAGAGCCCTGGCATCACCAGGAAGACCCAGTTCACAGACCAGGAACCGAAGGGCCTCCAGTTGGCCACATCTGGCTGCGTGGTGGACCGGCCCGGCCCCATGTACATCCACCACGGAGACAGAAACATGTCCAGAAGAAGCCAGTTCCCTCAACGTGGCCACATCCCCAGTGCGGGCTGCCTGGATGGCTCGGTGAAGCACCATGACTGGGCAGCTTTAAGCAGACTATGGCACCCAGCTCCATAGACCTGTGTAGAGCCCTGACAATAGCTCATACAATAATAAAAAAACTCATGTAGCCATTACCTCCTCCTGAGCCAAGGGGAAAGCGACACCCTGGAGCAGCCAGCTGGCGAGCATGACTGTGGGGAGCGGAGAGGGAGGGGGGCACGGCCGGTCACATAGAAGGGTAATGAAAGACGCTGCCACTGACCATCTGCTGCTGCTCAACAGGCAAGACTAAAGACTGGTCCGGTTATTTAGAAGATTAACTAAAAGTAACTATGTTAAGCTATCGCTGGGACCTAGTTTTTACAGATTTTTATCTAAAATTAGACAGAGTTTTTTATAATTAATTCAATTGAACTTTTGGTGTGCGGCCACTTGCAATGCTAAACTATTCAAATTGAATGCAATCATTGAAAGGCCAGACTAACATCTTTGTATATAATCTGAAAAGAGTTACTTTTGGCTGGCCAGGCTATTCAAACATATTCATAATCTATTTTTCTTTTTTATAACCTGGCTATTAAGGAGAGTAGAGATAGTTGAGTATAGAGTCCATGACATGCGTCACTGAGTCTGCAGCTGAATCCAGCAGTAATAGCCAGGACACACTGCTACACAAAGAAAGAATAGTTTAATGGTCATATTATTAAAACTGCACCCCACCAAGACTAACCAGCTCCTACATATTCAGGATGAACATATCAGATATCTGCCGGCTCATTAGAGAAAGTGTATGTCAGTATTTGATATGGTAATGGCATTACAAATACGATGGAAAAAAATCATCTCTCATATCAACAGACTGCAGGTCACTCCAAGGTCTTGATCTTGTCTTTATTATTCATAATAAATCTTTCATTCAACTCACATCATTTCATTTAGGTAAGGAATATGACGGTGAAGGTTGTCATTCATTCAGGTAGTTCATTCTGAAGGTTGAAAAAGGGCATCTGGACAAGGTTTTTAGTTTAGAAAAGCTTTCATCTGCCAAAGAAACAGATATAGACTCTCATTGCAGACCTCATAACAATGACCAAGGGGTTTTGGTAGAAAATAGGGAACAAAAGCCGGGGAGACCCATCAGCATACCAACGGTAGGGCACTGAGAACATGATTGAGGACTGAGACTGTCCTCTATCAGGTCCCCCACCTGTTTACACCACTCCCTAAGGAGTCAGACTATAATCTCGAGTTCACAGACCAAATAAACCAGAACTAGAGAAGTCTGCTGGAACTGGCAGACGAAAGCTTTTCTACAGTAAAACCTTGTCCAGATGCCCTTTTCAATGTTCAGAATGAGGTAAGGAATAACAGAGTACTGACAAGGCTGTTTTGTAAGAAGTATAAAAAGCAAATATCTTTAAACAAAATACCAATGTTTTACAGATTTGTGAACTGTATATTCTACTTTTTACTATATGTGATAACAAGTATGCTTTCAGGTGGTTTAGAATCAAATCTGTCAAAAAACTATGACTATGAATGACCAGGTTACTCCATCATGGATTTTCTCTTCCCTGATGGCATAGGCATAGTTCAAGATGACAATGCCAGGATTCATTGGGCTCAAATTGTGAAAGAGTGGTTCAGGGAGCATGAGGCATCATTTTCACACATGGATTTGCACATGGATTTGCTAGCCTGGCTAGCCTGGCCAGGCAGACTAACTTTTGCCTTCTCTTCTATACGGCGAAGTCAGTCTGGAAACGCTCCCACAGACGGCCATTTCAGACGGGGGGACTAACAGGCACAAAATTAACCAATCAGAAAAACGGCGGACATGACTTAAACTAAGCCAAAAGCAGACTTGCCACTGTCAACAATACTTATAGGGCTGTCAGTTGCTGCTGTTTAACTACATATCTCCATTTTTTTTTAGATCAAATTTTATTGATTTTTGTCACTCAACAAAAGGCATTTTATACAGTTAAACATCAGAAGTCAAAAAGTTGTAAAGGGTAGCACATCTAAGTGATTCAAACAGGACAGAGATACTCACATAAATGTTATTTATATGGCTACAACATATTGAGTAGACGCTTACGCGTTTCGGCTAAGAGCCTTCATCAGAGCGTTTACAGCTTTAGTGTTCTGGCTTGCTTTTAAAGCCCATGGGTAAGGGTGTCCCAGGTGACTTATGGGCGTGGTTAGAATTAACCAATTACATTTTAGAATCTAGTCAGACAACTAAACATCTTGATCACAATACATTTTTAACCTAAAAAACATTTAAGGCTAAAATCCTCATTTTGTCCATTTGGTGTCATAGTGTTCAATGAATAGATCCAAAAAATTTCTCTTTTCAAGAGTTTTTTCAGAATATCACCCCCTCTGGTGGACAGTGTAATTCTTTCAATCCCATAAAATCTCATAGAAGAGGGTGAACCATGGTTTGCTTCTTTAGTTGTCTGACTTTAGTTGTCTGACTAGATTCTAAAATGTAATTGGTTAATTCTAACCACGCCCACAAGTCACCTGGGACGCTCTTACCCATGGGCTTTAAAAGCAAGCCAGAACACCAAAGCTGTAAACGCTGTGATGAAGGCTCTTAGCCGAAACGCGTAAGCGTCTTCTCAAAATGTTGTAGCCAAATTTATGTGAGTATCTCTGTCCTGTTTGAATCATTTAGATGTGCTACCCTTTACAACTTTTTGACTGAAGTACTTTTTTGGGGGGTTTAGCACTCAACTTTAACAAGAGGAAGCACAACTTTTCCCTTGTATGTATTGTTTAGCTCCCATGTTGAAAACCACCACCGCCCCTCTCATTACCAACTTACACCACCGGCTACCACCTTTTTTTTTATCTAATCCAAACCTTCTATTCTATTATTTCCCATTGTCTTGGTCGGATGCGGTATGTGCAGGAATGCCACCACAGGCTGTTGGGATTTGGTGGGACAGTGGCAGATGTCTGGGTGGCACCTCAGAGGAAGCCTTTCTTTTCAAACACACATACACATAGAACAGGCCAATACACAAAACTGCACTCATTCCTTTACACAGTGCGTTGTCTCGATTTTCCGGGAAGAGCGTGCTGCCGCCTGATGATGGATGGCTTGCATTCAGAGATGGAGCGGCCCCCACTGTTTGTTTGTCTCTGTTTCGCATGAGTGCAAGATGACAGCTGGGACCCGTGCATGGTTTTCAAGTCGGTCTGGCAAAAAGTTAGGTCTACGCTGCTACTGGTTTGTGTTCTCAAGAAGCAGGACCTGAACAGTTGAGTTTAGTGCTACATAATATTATGTCAATATTGCAAGAAACTAAATGTAATAAAAAATAATAATATGATCTTCATCACACCGAGATTCAAAATTAGATTAAATCAAAATATGTCAAATTTTAAATGTTTAATTAAATTATTAGGGTACTGGAGTAGAGAGGTTTGCAATTTGTCCTTTGTCTATAAGGTTGTTATTTGATCCCCAGGCTTGCTGATGCATGATCTTTATGAATGAATGTCCTCTCTGTGTTATTGTGGGTTTTCTCCACGTACTCTGGCTTCTGACCAAGCTTAAAGACATGAATGTGTTGAATCTAAATTGCACCTTGTGAAAGAATGTCAGCTATATACCAAGAAGATTACACCTGTAACATGTTTTCTAATATCATGCAGATTCAGTCGGTCTACCAATTCCAAATTAATATTTTGTTTATTTATCATTGTTATGCTGCTGAAACATTACTGTACATTGCAACCATTTCGAACCTTTTCTATTTCATTAACTCTAAAGTGCTAATACAAACTCGATTTCCGCCCTCATTGTGTGTGTGCAACAAAAAGTATGTGATCAGCAAAACACAAAGACGGAGATGTGTTTTCGATCTGGAATGCAGGATATGAGAGGGGAGTTCATCTGATCATAAATTCTGCTTTCGTCGCCCAAAAATGAATTCCCAGCATTTTCAGTTCATGACTGATGATGATTCAGTGATTCACTAATTACCATTATCTTGGCACCGAGCTTTGGAAGTATCCACAGAGAACACTCAAGATTTTTATGTGTAATCTGCTTTCTGAAGAAACTTATTTGCCTTTGGAATTTACATCCCATCTTGATGAAAGATTAAAAAAAAGCTTTGGTTTTAATTTATGTTGTATCCCATCATTTTAAATTAAAAATGTGGGAGAAAACCAGGCTGGACAATAAACAATCTACTTCTTCTCAATTTGGATTAACAAATGGCTAAAAAACACACATGCACACAGCTCCATCTTTCATACTGTCAAATAATAAAATACAGTTTGTGCCTCATATGCGACATATACATACTTATATACCCTTTCACAGAGAAGGTTGAGTCAGAGCCTATATGCAGTGGGTGTTCTTTCCTAGCATTTTTTTCATAAAAGCTTAATGTTGCATTTAGTCCCTGATTTCAATTAAATACTGCTTGGAAGAGGTTGTCAGGTATTATTGAAGAGTTCTAAAAAGGCTGAGTAAAACTGCCTAGAGGGACAAGAACTTGTAATCTGACTTAAACATTTTTGGACCAATCACAAAACTGGAGATATACTGCAGATTACTTTGTATGTCATGATAGAATGTAGACATGTTCATACTAGTGTTACTGGGATGAATGTGATCTTCCCAGGTGTGTCAAGTGAAGAGCATTTTACTGATTTCTGATACAAAACATATTTTCTTTGCTCGTGTGGGCTTTCTAATTAATTTGATCATAAACAGTTGAAGCAATGCATTAATTTAAATAGAATACAACAAAATACATATAGCTTTAACACACACACACCTTGTAATCTGAAAGCTATAATGTCCATTGTAAATCATCAAGTAGCACAGTCAAATAAATAATAAATTGCCATTCCCCACACTATCAGGTTTGTTCCATGATAGAAGAACTTGTATATGCAAATAGATCCTTCTCTCCTTGAGTACAAGCACATAAATACTTACACAGGTAGCTGCCGGTTGCCTGAGGTTTTCCGAGCACCTTTCCTCTTAACCTTGATGTTCACTTGTATTCCCACACATCTGTTTAAGACTTGTTGCCCTGAGCATTCGCTTCCTTCAGCCTAACGAGAGACAAGGGGGAGATGAGAGGAAAGGGAACACTGGATTGGAAGGATCAGGTGTGTCTGGGGAGAAGGAGATTGGCATTCACAACCTGCTTCCAGTTTTTGTGCCCTGCATTTTGGACCGATAGTCTACTCAAGATTTTAGGAGCATTTTATATAGATTGCTGGTGTTTAAGGAAAGTAGTGTCTATAGTCTTGCCATTCAATGTAAGGCAGACACACCCACAGGAACAAAATGTAAGAAGAGATGACTAAATCTAGCTATCAACTTGTTATTTTTTTACAGCTTGTTTCCCCTTGAATGTATGTTCTATTGTCTGCTGTTTTGAGTTATGTGGAAGTAATGTATAGTCTGTGAAAGTGTGGCTTAATGTTGTTTCAGACATACTACTTATGGATGGTTGTATTCATTGTGTGGTTTAGTGTTTGAGCCTATAGACTGGGGAGACGTTTTAATTTAGCAGTGCCCATATGTCTGTATAGAGCACATACACAGTGCTGTGTGTAACCTGTAATCAGATCTGTGTGTAACCATTGATTATATAGGCTGTTCTTAAAGAAAGTCCATCTGAACTAAAAGAGAAGAAAATGATTATAAATATTTGTCATAGGTTTGAGTTGTCTATCTGTTACCATGTGTATACCCTTTAAGTCTAAGATGTCCTTCCAATATATAGTCCATGTTTAAATTAACCTATAATACAGTAATAAAATATTATTAGCTTCTTCCACCATAGTATATTTGCCATTGGTATTATACTTCCAAGGTTGTTTCTAGTAATTTTCTATACTGCACTAATAATTCCTTCTGACTTTGAGGTCAATGTCACATTTCAAAAGTTATAATATTAGCCGCTAAATGCTTCTTCGGGACATATTTATTTCAGCCCTGGAAGAAATCACAGATGCAGCGGGAGGCGAGCCAGAAGGACAAACACTTTTTTTCTCAGCTTGCAGACAAACAGATAGAAATATCTTTGGTTACAGGAAGAACAAACATGTTTTTTCCGCTGCTGATTGTGTGTTGGTGAATGCAAGTGCGTACATGAAGGGGTGTTATTGCTGAGGGCAGAAAATCAAAGGGAAGGGAAAACAATACAGGCTATTCTCTGAGCAGGCTCCCTTAGTAGTTGTAAGAGACACAATGCCTTCTCTATCACCCATTATATTAGTGTTTTTTTCTTTCATCACTTTTTTCTTGTACATATCTCTCCGCATTTCCTCTTATTTCCGTCTTTTCCAAGAGATCCCAACTGAAACTGTTTTGAGGTTTGTGAGAGAATACTCCCAGTTCCTGAAACTTAAAACAGAAGGAATTACAGTAATAGTGACATGCTTCCAACAGTGAGTGATTTGGTTCTTCTGCTGAGGTGGTGAGGTGGAGGAGATTGAGATGGTTCTGCTAGGAGGGTAATGCAGAGGAGGGAAGTGAGGTGGTTTTGCGGCTGTGGAGGTGATAGAAAAGAGTGAAATGGTTCTGCTGCTGAGGTGACGATGGAGTGGAAGAGGGCTGTGGTGCAAATCTGAAAAACAGCAGATTAGATAACAGAATATGACAGAATAGACACACCATTTAAACTTATACAGCCAAGCAATGATTGGCTGAGCGGTTAAGGAAGTAGACTGTGATTGGCTAAGATAGGGAGTTTTTTGAGATTGATGGGCTTATAGAAGGAGGAGTCTTCCTTTCAGTTTTCAGTCTGACTTTGAGCTGTTATCTTTTATTTGTGCTGTGACTTTTAAAAGACAGGGCTCCTTGTGGACAGACTGGTTCATCTCCATTATCAGCTAAGGCCCCAGCACGGCTCCACTGGTTTCACACTACATTTGCCTTCATTCACTTTAACACCCAATTGGCTTTCAAAAAGGAAAGGGGTGGGTGTAATTGCATTTTGAGCGATGTTCGTGTCATTACCTTGCCTCAAAGTCAGTGACAAACAACAACAGTTTAGCAATATGGGGCTCAGTCTGCGTTACAAAACACAGCTGCTCTTTTTAGAAGCAGAATTATGAGACAATAAAGTCACTTTCAACTACCTTTGATACTGATCACATGGCCTCTCAAAAGGGATTTGAGTGCTAATAAGTACACTTCTCATAGTGGAGTGTTCTGCGGCGAAGGACTGAGAAGGTAATTGCAAAAACCAATGACATTTGACGGTTTTAAATTATGAACTTCGCACTTTGTGGTTTTTAGAAATTGCTACAATGAATGGAGGATCTGAAGATTTTCTTTCTTCCGTTTTATAATTATAGTTTACAAAGGCTGTATAAAACAAAAGCTAAAGGCATCAAAGCAATTAAGAAGACACTGTACATAATTTTATACTACAAAGACTATCAAAAATAAATGGAAGATGAACTTTGATATTAATGACAAGAAAAATACACATTTTTTAAAATTTACACAATGTGCTTTTTGTTGCCATAACACATTCTGGACAGTTAAAAGGGCATCAACTTGTTTGTGTTTGGTGGTGATCGTAGAGAAACACTAAACTGCAGCTATAGAAGGATTAATTTTATGCATATCACCCACATTGGCACAGATGGCACCTTTTGGGCATATTATGGGCTCCACAGACCAAATGCAGTTATTCCTGAAATTTGACACAGATTTTGTCAACCAGTTAGGCAATGATTGTAATGAATTACACATTTCAGATATGAAGATGTTAAATGATAGAACAATTTACATTTTTATTTCATTTTTGAGAGAAAAAATAATGCAAATGTATACATTTTTAAAATTAGCTCCACTTACACCTATGTCAGGTATATTTTCAGAAACCATAAAATGTCACCTTTTAAATGATGAATTTGGCCAGTTATAAGCTTTACAGTTTGGGAATGCAAAATTTCATAATTTGGCTCATATAGTAGGTGGAATTAAACAGGTTTGAGTTAAAAAATAAAGGTTCTGCTAGCAAGACCAACAATCTCTTTAGCTCCTATGAGATCAGCTGGTGGAGTGTAATGAAATATAGTTGGTCTAATGCTGCTGTAGTCTTGTCTGACAATGTTTATTGTTCTGCCATGCATTTCTTCCATCTTTGTGGTAATCTCCTGCTTGTAATGTTACAGTGGTTTCCATTAGACCTGGACTGATACACAATATGACTCTGCATAAGCTACACTTCGCTCATTCAAGCCAAGCAGACAACAGTTGCACTACCACAGCTGTTGTTTGTGTTTACAAGAGTTTGTGAGTGCCAATTGTTTCTCGGATTACAATTCATGATCAAATAAAATTACGTGCACGATTTTTAATTTCAGAAAACTGCAAAACAATGACCACAAATAAACTGCTATATGTCAGACAAATGAGGGAGTTGCAGCCAAAATCTTAAGATGAACTGGACGGACTCAGTGAAAAGGCATTTCCCCCAGAAGTCACTTTTTAATCAATGAAATAAAAATTAATGTAAACATTTTGTTCACAGTGACGCTCTGCTGTACCTCCTCAATGGAATGTAGATTAGGGAAATGGGCCATCTGTTCAGAGCAGGCAAACTCATACTCTTTAAATTTTCGTTAGATGCCACAAAGGACAGAATTTTCTATTCTTCTTTTCTGTAATGACTTTTAAATTTTACTGGATTTCTATTACGCTTGCGGTAGAAGATCCTTGTTTTGGACACCACAATTATTATTTTTATCAATGCAAGTAAAATATATTAAAGGCTAATTTGACATTGTTGGTGGCAATTTATAAACCATGCAACAATTTTTGAGAAATTTGGGAATAAACACACACACAGTCATAAATTAAGCAGCCTAAAATGAAATAAAGGCTTAAAAAATGAATGAATACTGTTTTCTCCGTTATTTCACCACAGTCGGACTCGGCACTGTCGGAGGGTCCCTCCTCCTTGAAGTTAGCTAAAGCTAACAGACAT
>JAVQKG010078624.1:0-11154 GCA_036025885.1 Hypseleotris bucephala
AAATCTTTCAACAAACTATCTTCCACTGGAATAAAAAAAATGCACTTAAAAAGATAACAAAAAAATCTTAATGCAAACTGAAAACACACACCACAATCACATTGAAACAAGTCCAATAAGCTAGTCCTTTAAGTCAATACATCCAAAGTTGTCAAAACAACTTAAATCAAACATTACTATTCTGAATTCAAATCATTTTTACTAATAGATATTTCCATTTTGCAGTACAGTGCTTTAGGGACACCCACAGGACCCGCGCCCGCCTTTTGGACAGCACTGATGGGTCTACAGCCCTACACTGCCGTCATTAAAAAGATTATTATTGTTATTGTTTTGTTTCTTCTGTGGTGGTAATTTTGCAGAGAAAAGGCTTTATCTGTTTATTAGGGTTATCAGCGTTACCATCGGTCACACAGTTATTATACTAATTGCTGGCTGCGTCTTCGTCAACACTGTGACTAATGATGAGAGGAATAAACATGGAGGATGGGGAAATGGTTCAGATCTGGTCAAAGAATTAAAAATCAAATGTGTTATTTTTTATTCCTCTTTACTTTATTTGCATATTAATACAGCACACAATATAAGACACCAAAATCCTTACAGTAGTCAAGTCTTAGCTGCACTACGTGATTTATTTTTCCTTGTATTTTGGCAAAGATAATAATTTAGTTATTAGTACAGCATAAAAGGTTACCTGTGGGCTGTATTATAAGGGTTTTTGTTTTAGAGCGAGGGAAGGAACTGTTTAACCAATCACACGCTTTCATAGGGCAGGAGCACTCTGATTGGTCGATACATTCTTTATCTATCCAGAATCTATCAGGAATAATGTGAAGGAGCTATTGTTTTATATCAAAATTCTAAAGTTATTATTAAGTTAATGCATTTTTAATGAATCTACCTACTTTTTATTTTAGTAAACTTACAGACTACACCTTTTTACTCAATAGTCCAACTTTCTATACATCCACCTCCTCTATACAAAAGTGTGTATCCGAATCTCTCACATCTGGAGTGGTAGGTTTTCTCTGTTCTGACATGACAGAGGCAGGGGCAGAGCCTTTGGAAACTCAGTATAAATAAATTATAGTCCTGGTTTACACAGGAACTTACTGGACCTATAGGCTGTTCAGACTGTGGGATGGTCTACTCCCTGAACCGGTCTGCAGTCACTGTTTCAAAAATGTGTTCAAAAATGTGAAAAATAGTGTCTTTTGCAGTGAGGAGTGGAGGAATTTGCAGAGTTTGGAGAAATTCTAGAGTGAAAATATTCTGAGGACAGGGATAAAATGTTTGCAACTGTTTGAATTCTGCATTACAAATTGCTATGATTCTGGTCACACTGGATTTTACATTATCCTCTACCACTGAAATACAATTTTTTCTGCTTACTCTTTCAAATTTACAAAGAATGAAAATAATCCTAGTCCTTGTCCACTTTTCTGCGTCTGGTCTGACTCAATATCATTTATATAGATCTGCAGTAAACAACATACGCTTGCCCAGAGACACAACGTCACTATTCACAGTTTCGAGTGGAAATTGATCCAACAACCCTCAACCCGCTCTACCACTGAACCACAATTTTTGCTACTTACGCTTTCAAATTTACAAAGACACAAAAATAATCCTAGCCCTAGTCCACTTTTCTGCGTCTGTTCCGACTCAATATCATTTATATAGATCTGTGAAAAACAACATTTTGAGTCTCTTCACTCTATTCACTCACAGTCACACTGGTGAAGTGTGTGTTTTTTAGCCACAGCTGCCCTAGGGCACACTGACAAAAGAGTTGCTGCATTCTGCGCCAATGGCTACACCAACCACCACCAAACAACAGTCACACAACCATACAGGCAATGTCAGTTAAGTGTCTTGAGAATTTCAACCAGGATTCAAACTGCCAACCCTTATTAGTTATTGGACAATCACTTTGCCACCCCCCTTTCAAATTCACAAAGACACAAAAATAATTCTAGCCCTTGTCCAAATTGATGTCCACTTTTCTGCGTCTGTTCCGACTCAATATCACTTATAAAGATGGGGTGAAAACAGGCGTTTGGACTTGGAGGAGGCGGATTGGGGATTACAGATATAACCACCCCTGGGAGCCCTCACTCAGCTGATGTTGACAAGCTGCTGTACAAGGAAAAAATAAAAAATATACTCGCTACAAGAGCCATGGATCAGTCCGATTTCTTTGTCTATTCCACCACGCGCCCGGGCTAGAGGCAAGATGAATAATTCAGAACTCAAATCAAAAAATCTATGAAATAAAATCATTGGTCGGCGCGGACAAGATGGTTTATGAAGGTGGTAAAACATCGATCGAAACGCGGCTCACAGACGCAGACATCAACAGACTACACCAGGGCGGCTCTGTGGACAGACAATACACTTCTGACCAGGCAGATTTACACAGGCAATATTAATACATATACAATAATATGGAAATGTACATGATTGAGGTGGATTGCAAAGTAAAATGGGTTTATATATGCGGCAAAAAATGAATAGATAAAATGATGATGATTTTTTAAATTATTATTGTTATTCTAAATGTAGTAGTAAATGCAATTTTAATACAGGAATACGTTAATGTGGAAACGTATATGATTGAGGTGGATTGGAAAAACTGTGGTAAAAATGAAAATAAAAAAAATATTATTAATTAATTAAAAATTATTATTAAATTATTTTATCAAAAATACAGTGGCTAGTTTTCTACCATCCATTGTCCCAACCTATTTTTTATTTCATAATTATGTTTCTATTTTATTTTGAGACCAACCTCATTACATTATGCTGTTGTCCAAAATATTTTTATTTTTTTTAGAAATGTTCTTACTACTAATGTAAATTGAACACTTTCAAAATAAAGCTTCTTCTTTCCAATTTTGTTTGCCAGCAACTATGAGCTTTAGGTTGCGTACACACCACACTATTTTTAGTCGTAGGTCTGACATATGGACAATTTTCCACTATGATAGAAATATAAAGTCTATATTTGCTTTTGCCTGTGCCTATTGATCCAAGATAATTTACAAACAGTGTAGTAGGGAGATAGTAAGAACTTCCAGGCAAAAACCAAGATAATTCTAAACAAAAAACATCCTCAATGCACAAAGAGTGTTTATTAGTAAAGTTTTGTATGAAATGTGCAATTGTAAGGCATAGTCAAAAGAACAACTGATTTGATTTTGTCAAGAATGGAGCGAGCGTTCAAGTGAAAAGCTCTGAATATGGATCGGCCCATTTTTCTTTCACTTTTAATGATTTTGCGTGTGAAAAGATTTTTGGTTAGTGAACAAATCAACAAGGTCTACTGATTTTTGTGAGAAACAACATGTGGCCGGTTTATTAAAATAGACAAGTGGTTCATACTAAAAAACAGTGGCCTACTCTTCAACCTTTATTTTGAAACTAAGAGACAGGAAGTTGGTGTAAATAGTGAACGTACAGCCAGTTTTATGGGTGGCTATTTACATGTATTCAATTATACTGAATTGTAGCCATGATTAGCTAACATTTCAGTGTATTACTGCAAGTACTTTGCTTTCGTGAATTAGAATCTTGCTAATCATCACCATTTCAATCAATGAAGGTTTTGCTCCATTTTAACTGTACCACTTGAAAACGCATTACCAGCTGGTTAGATTCATCTTAATTGTTGGGGTAATGGTAATTGGGCTAATGCTAACTGCTAAATTGCCATTAACAAAGAATGAGGTCTATAAAGAATAAAATGAGCTTAGGCCATGGTCAAACGCTATATAAGCTTAAATGAAATAAATTTAACCGTAATCTGATTGTTGGCAAGTTCAATTCACTCAAAAAATCATTGATAGTTAGATGGGTAGGCTACATTTTACCTATTGGGGTAACGTTAATTGGGCTAACGCTAACTGCTAAAGTGCCATAAACAAAGCTAGGTAGCTTAGGTCAATTTAATATCAAAACCTATATTGAGCTTGAGTCAAAAAAATATGACCGAATTCTGACTGTTTGCAAGTTCAATTATTTACCGAAAAAGTTACAAAATCCCATATTTCTTTTTCTTATTTTCACTTTTTGACCCATGGCTGTACACAGAAACCCCAAGACCACACACCCACAACAATAAAGCATCCTACGGTCTATTGTACATTGTCTGTCCACAGGTAGGGGAGATTGAAGCACTGTCAATGCTAGGGTAACATGATGTAACTCACCGCCTGCGGCCATCTTGGTACAGTCAACTTCCTGATTTCTTGTGTACAATGGGTCTAAGGCTTGACTAATTTATCACAGAGAGAAAACACAGCACTCACTCATTCACTGTACAAGAACCACATACTGCCTAGGCCATTTTACTCCAGGCTGGCAGCTGACAATATGTTATTTCCAACATGGTGGGAATGCAATTGGGGAAGGCTGCTATGTGGGAAAAGAAAGAATGGTGAGAGATAACAGTCTAATAACAGTCTAAGAAATGCAATCGTAGGAGCTATCATTGCCACATGGAGTTTTAACCCTGAATATTTCATTGTTGCAAATTTGTAAGCTTTATTCTCCAAGTCACTCAAAAAATAGTGGAGTCTGTCACTCCCAAGCCCAGATAAATAAAGATTTGCCACATATATCAGCAAAATTAGCCTTTATGTAACAGTCTAAGAAATGCAATTGCAGTACCTACATGGAGTTCATTACATTATTATTAATGGTTAAATTAGTAAGTTTCAACCTTGTAGAAATCAGTGTGAACATCTTTGTTAATTAAGCATCTATAAACTGCTTATTAACTAAATGATTGTTATCTACATATTTATCAATGTTTTATTGCTGCTACATAGACGTGAGCTATTCTAAAGTGTTACCTATAATTCTTATTATTATTTGAATATGCATTTTCACATTCATTTACTAATATCCACAGGTGAATCCCATCAGAAACAGTGGAGACAAGGCAATGATAGACTAATAGTGACGAGGGAGTAGGGGGGGGCATGGATTGGTTTGACCCTGGTGTGGGGTTAAAACCAGTGATAGAGACAGAAGACAGGACTAAACAAACACGCACAAGAGGCGGTTAGTGAATATTTTAGTGATATACATATGATCATGCAACAAGAGCAGCTGTGGAGCACAAATTAACTTTAATGCCATTCTCTCTGGTGTGTGCAAGAGGCTAAATTATGGAGCATGCACAGGGAGCTAGCTTAGATGGGATGCGTTATATTTATTTGTGCTATAGTCATTTTATTTCGATGCAGCAATGACTAATTTTGGAGAGTAATTTTGGAACTTGAGTAAAAGTAATGCTAATTTGATCCACTGCTGTATGTTATCTAGGTATACACACACACAAGTTTTGCATGCGTTAATTTGTAAATTTATTCTCTTTTTATTTTTTTCTAGGAATACAGGACTTTGCTCATTGTTGTACATTTTTTGTTTAATTACAACAATCTTTAAAAATGCATATGACATAACAATAAGTTACTGTGTCCTTGAGTCCTTTTTTCATTCGTACTTTTTAGAGTAGGCCGACTTAACTCTATTTT
Organism: Hypseleotris bucephala; assembly: GCA_036025885.1. Classification (NCBI taxonomy): domain Eukaryota; kingdom Metazoa; phylum Chordata; class Actinopteri; order Gobiiformes; family Eleotridae; genus Hypseleotris; species Hypseleotris bucephala. Next base: position 5,547 of record JAVQKG010078624.1, read on the forward strand.
AAACTTGAGGGTACACTGCAGCTTTATGTTTTGAAAAAGTGTAAATACAAGTTTCTTATATAGTTTTTCAATGACTACACTTGTATTTGTTTGAATGGATGTAATATTATTTTAAAATACAGAACATTATTGACCTGAAAGTACCTTCCAATGCGGTATTTGCATATTTTTTAATTCATATTTTTCTTCTATAAACATTCGCCTATACTTTCCATCTCTAGACGTTCCAGAAAAAACGCCTAAAATAACATGGGACGATGCATTGGGCCTTTGTGTTTTGTTTGTATCACTGTTTAAATTTTCTTTTCACGGTTTTACTAGTTTTTAGTGCTTTTTGAGCAACATAAATTTGATATTTATCTGGATTTAACTAATACAGCCCACCAATCTAAACAATTAGTGTGATATCATTTAAAAGTAACAACAATCGTTCATGAATAAAACTACCCATGTTTACATACATGCCTGAAAAACGGCCTAAATTCACATGGGACGCTGCATTGGGCCTTTGTGTTGTGAATCCATTGTTGCATCATGAGCTAACTGCCCCTAGAGGCACTCACTCTCCGAAAGCAGAGAAAGCGGGCGATCGGGGAGTTGTGTTATCTTTGTGTGTGTTGCTATCTTTTTGTGTGTGTTCTTTTTGTGTGTGAGAAAGAAAAAAAAACGGTGGCACAAGAGAAGGCAAAGAGAGAAGCGTTTTACAAAGCAATCAGTGTGGCCTATTGACGCAGAGGGGAGAGGGGCATAAGTACTGTAATCCACAACATGTTTACCAACGAATGGACATTTACAAGCATTGCTGTGTCTGGTGGGCTGGGATTAGAAGAACAAGGGGTGTATGTAGGGAAGGTGAAGTCATCGGTGGGAAATAATAAAGAGAATATATGGAATCAGTATCGGGGCAACAGGGTGATTTCTCTTGTTAACGGAGGAACATGGACCAAAAGGCCAGAAGACACCATTAGAATTCTACATACTAAGCATCAAGAGAAAATCTACTATCTTGAACCACATTTAGCTCATTGCTATAAGCGTTATACAGGTTGTTTGCGCTTTTTCTTCAAAGCAAAGTCGGTCACATTTTATTTTACATTCTCCCTACAAAAACTCGAAATACATGTAACTACATTGCACCTAACCTTAACCATTATGTACATGTTATTCCAGTTGGTTACACAGTGCATTACATTATATTTAACAACTAATCACTCATGAACTAAAATCATAGATGATACAAACAAAAGCTATACAATTAATAAATAAATAGATGCCCAATGTATGTTTCATGGTTAAGTACAATGTAATATAATGTGTAACAAGATGGAATAACATGGAACTATATTGTACACTCATAATGGTTAAGGTTAGGTTAGTTACAGTTTTTACACAGTGCATCATACTTAATGAGGTTGATACAATGTAGATACGGAATAATGGAAAATAAAGTGTTACCATATCACTTTTAGGTAACGGTTAAGTATTGTGGGGGTAAAGTTGTTTGCACTTCAGAGCAAAAGTTCAATTCCCAGACACTGCAAAACATACGTGTGGCATTATATGTCCTGTCTAGTACTCCAATATTGTAGTTTAATTGTATCTACATCAATTAAAAAATATACATATTGTCCTTTTTGTTCCAGGGCGAAACACTACCCAATTTGTCCATGTATGAATGTGTTAATGTAATTGTGTTATTGTGATGGTCAGGAGGGGCTGTAGGTGCAGAATGGCAGCCATGTTTCCTCCACCAAATATGACTGAGGAGCGAATGAATGATGCGTTTAATTGTAACATGTCTTTGAGTGTCTAGAAAAGTGCTATGTACAGTAAGATTAACAAATTATTATTATTATGTCAAGATAAAAATCCATTGGCCAGACAGTCAAGAAACCATACTAAGTCCTCAAAAAGCCACCATTTTTCCCCTTTTCCCTTCAGATATATTTGATTGATACAAGGCCAGACTCCTCGGGAAGTAGTCCATGTTAAAATATTTACTGCTTGTTTTATTTAGGCTCTTGCTCCGAACTCGCTGGACTAATTCAGGCCCCCATTAGTCGGCCCGTTAGTCTTAGGGCTTACCTCAGTGTGTCCTTGGTGATCGCTACCTGTCACTCACTGCTACGTGTCACTTCAGCAACTTGTCAGCCATTTTACTTTCGCTAAACAATGTGCCAAGAGTTTGAAAATGCATCAGAAAAGACACAGGAGGCGGCTAGACTTTTTATTTTTTCCTCTTTTCCAAACATTGCGCCGGTGTGTTGAACCAGATGGGATGACCTTGGGGATTATTGCTATCCTAGACAGAAAAAATGCTATATGTTTGTCAAGTGCTGTCTGTCATCAATGGGCTTTTGTGTTGGCTATCGATCTGCACGCGGGCCAGGACACGGGTTGATGGATGCACAACAAACAGACTGCAACAGGCCAGAATGTGTACGATCGAGCTCCAGCTAAACCCCCCATGCCCCTCACAAACACCCCTCTACGCTGCCAGTACAGGCTCATAATGGGACGTCCAGTCAGGGAGGCGACAACGACACAGTTGGACTTCTGAAAGATATTTAATGATAGTGCCTTTGTTTTAGAATAAATGACGTGTAAATAAATAAATGGTAAATATATATTAAATATATCAAATTTATAGCATTTTTTGTTTATATTGCTACTAACTTTACAACTGAATTCACAACTGCATGGAGGCAAACTGACAGAGATGTGGCAACCATATCACATCTATGGTGAGTCAAATATTCATTCATTTTATAATGGCACTATGGTGGTAGTCTATCTCTGTTGCCACATCTGGCCTGGGGCATACTGGCAGACATATGATAGCCAAGAAATGAACATAATTAAAAAAAATAAGAAAGAAAGATGACATTTATTTTGTGTTTTCAAAAACTTTGCAAGTCATTTACATTCATTCACTTCGGATATTATTAGTGGTAAGCTACCTCTGTCGCCACTGCTGCCTTGGGACAAACTGACAAAGAGGTGGCAGCCTTATTGGCTTCTCTGATTACCACCAAAAATCACTGTAACACATTCATATATAGACAGAATAGGTTAGGTAGCTAAACACACAGTGGTTGTATGAACTGGTTGGAGTGGCATTCAAACCAACCTTTCATTTTTAACTATTACCGTTTTAGTGCTTGTAACATTTGGGAGGCTGTTTTTTCTATACACACAGATTTGGCTTTTGTAACACATGACAGCCTCGTATTTTGGCAAAAACAAATGACTCTAACGCTGAAACTTGAAAAATGGCCGAATTAAACTAATGCTGAATAAGTCAGAAATGTCAAAAGTATATGTCGACTTTCCGCACAGCACAACTCTGTCACTTTAGTTGAAGAATGAAGTTATCCTCAGCTCAAAGGCCTCACACACAAACACACCCACACACCCACACCCACACCGGGGATGGAACCAATAATGACAAGAAAATGATCATAGCTTTTGCGACAGAAATATTCTTACAGACAACTCCGCAAATTTATGAGGGCTGAGATTTGTAAAGTCAAATGTGGGTTTAAGTTAAAGTATTAGAATGAACAGTGGATTGGATGTGCATTAAATTTGTAGTTTCAGCATTAGTCTTCTGTGCAAAACATAAAACTTAAATTGTGCTAAATCTAAATTGTGATCAAAAATATTTTTACCATATCACCCACCCTTACCACAACATCTAGGCACTTTCCCACAATAAAATATTGGCATAAATGAACCATTTAATACCCCTTGTATTTCCTGCAGTCTGTGTTGGCATTGCTTGAATTCCCCAGTTAGTGCTTAGCGTGACAGTGTAGACAAACCACAGGTGAGTTTAGTTCCCCTACTACTACTACCTCCTCCTCCCTCCCTCCTCCTCCCCCACTCCTCCCTCACTCCTCCTCCCCCCTTGGCTACAGGCCACTCTGCCAGCTGGCCGGCCCTGACTGTGATGCCCGGTGGAGCCTGCCCCATTAGGGAAGAGCTGGTGCTTCTGGACGACTCCGGTAATTAAAGCCAAAACCAGGAAGTGGCAGCTGAGGTGGGGGCCGGAGATTTATGTACCTGAGAAATGTAAGCAATGAAGTCAGCGCGAGCACTCATCAGGGCCACATTATTAGGTACAGCTGAAGTAGTAGTAATAAAGAAGTATCAGCTGTTGGTAGATAGACCTTGTATCTAATAAAAGTGGCCCTGGTGTGGTCTTCTGCTGTACCTAATAAAGTGGCCTGGTGTGGTCTCCTGCTGTACCTAATAAAGTGGCCTGGTGTAGTCTTCTGCTGTACCTAATAAAAGTGGCCCTGATGTGGTCTCCTGTTGTACCTAATAAAGTGGCTCTGGTGTGGTCTTCTGCTGTACCTAATAAAGTGGCCTGGTGTGGTCTCCTGCTGTACCTAATAAAGTGACCATGGTGTGGTCTTCTGCTGTACCTAATAAAGTGGCCCTGGTGTGGTCTTCTGCTGTACCTAATAAAGTGGCCTGGTGTGGTCTTCTGCTGTACCTAATAAAGTGGCCTGGTGTGTTCTTCTGCTGTACCTAATAAAGTGGCCCTGGTGTGGTCCATCTAATATTATCAAATCAGGCTCTGACATTAGTAAAGGATTTTTGCCCACAGGACAGCCACTCCCTGGATATTTTTGATCATTCTCTGTAAACCCTAGAAATAGATGTATGTAAAATTCAATATTTGAAAAGCCAAATAACCCTTTTTTTTTACAATCCGATGCTTGGTTTAAACTTCAGAAAGATTGTCTTGAAATTATTTGCACTTTGGAATACACTGTTTTGACACAATGTGATTTTGATTGTGCTTTTTGAGATTACAAGCAGGTTAAAAGTCTACCTAATAACGTGGCCAGTCTGTCCAGAAAAGGTTATTCCAGTTTCACACAATCTCCCCACTTTCATCTTGATTTCCTGATTTAGTTTATATCCTCTCCACACTGCTCTCCGTGATAAAGATTTAGGTTTGTGAACATAAGGACGATTAGGCAGCCATTTTGTGATGAAACATTTACAAAGCTTGAAACGCCTGGATTTCGGGTTTGGGCCATTTCCATTAGACACAGTGACAGAGGCCGTAAATCTGGACATTTGGGCACTTTTGAGGAAACCATTGTCCATTTTCACCATGTTGTTTATTCTGCACTATTTCCTCAATCATTACTACTTTCAACTGTTTTATTCCATTGTTTTTACAGTGAGTTTTAGTCTAGTTTGCAAGTTTTGTACAAGTCGGGGTATGCTAACAATATTGCTAACAGTTTGACATAGAACATTGTTTTTAAGGCAGCTCTGATTTTGTGATGGAGGTGTGTTAGTCAGTTATTGCTAATGTGTGATTTTTAGTTTGAATGCACGCAATGATTTTCACTCATATCACCTACTGTTACACAACGTGGTCTCATACAGAGGGCACTCTAAAGCCTATTAAGTCTGTCTTTAAGAAAACATTGGCAATTTTAGACAGAAAACCTCTTCATTTTCATTACTGCAATATCCTTAGCAAGTATAATATTTTAGACTTGAGCAGCTATCGGATATTTCTGGATGTATGTTTTCTTTTTAAGGTTTTAAATGGGCTTGCCCCTCCACCATTAGAGGTTTT
>JAVQKG010078648.1:0-17148 GCA_036025885.1 Hypseleotris bucephala
AAATGCACTCTCTGCACATTTTTCAACAATACTATTGATATCACATTACCTTCACCAAACAAAGCTAGATATGTAGATGTTTCCATTAATACACACTGATCTACCCCAACACACGACAGATGCTTGGAGCATTTGTTCAATATTACAGGAGGCCAAAGGGATTTCTTTTGGTTCCCAAAGTTTGATAAAAAAACAACCTTTTGTTAATACCCCTGATTTCATCGTGAGGATCACTGACGTGCAGAATTCAAAACAATGTCACTTCTATTGAGCTCTTTTAAAACTATCTCAGTCATGCGGAAAGGGAGGAAATTCCCTTTGCATTTATTGCTTCTCACAGTCATTTTGAACGCTTTGTCTATAAAAAACAAACATAAAATACTTGTTTAAAATTCTCCCTTGAAACAATGAAAGGCACTACTGGTCAGAAACAAAGAACTAAACAAACCAAAAACAAAACCACTCACATCCGATCCACTACGCCTCCCTGTGACGGCTTGTTGTCTTTCTGAGTCTTCTTTTCTTTCTAGACGGTGTACCAAGATTTGGCACAATAAAACAAAGACAATGAAACAATTCCAATTTGGAATTTAATTTTTACATTTGCAGAGAATTCTGAACGTCAGTGATCCCGTTTCAGTGAACGCTCTTCGGTAAGAAGCAAGGAAAAGTACATCACATCACAGGATTTTTCCGAAACACAACTTACCTTTTTGAAACAGAGCGTTGTCAAGTTTCATTGCGTTAGTTTGAGCTATTCCTAGGAATAATAAATACATGAAAAACCCCAGAATTGGATCACCCTGGATTTTTGTATAGAATATGGCAGTAGAACAAACATAAAAACAACATAAAATTTTATGTAACATAATTTTGTGAATGAACGATGAATAAGATCCGGTGGAGTAACCGTGGTTTGTGATGCCTTTACTAGAGTAAAGCAATTTTATTTTCAGGAATTCAACTCATTTTCTTATTATCATCAAATCTATACTGGATAATTCACAAACCATAGTACTACCACACTTTCCTATAGGTTAATATAAGTTATAATCCTCTATGATGAAAGTGCACAGATTAAAATCATAAACAAAAAAACAAAATAAAAACAAAGATAACACAAACAGCTTAGTATCTTAACGCTGAGAAATGACCCCATGTCCTCTGGCTTCTCATTAGAGGTTTTCATTGACCAATTACCACTGCACCTTTGACTTCTAATAGCAGCATTTTACACTGGAATTGTATTGGCCAAATATAATGTATTTGGGGAAACCAGCAATCAATAAACTTGCACCTTGTGTTGATACTTCATCATCCATGGAGAGCTATCGTAATGACTGCAAAATGGAGAAAAATCGAAAGTCAGCAATAGTATATGTTGCTTTTTGTTGGTTGTTGTTAATATCAGCAAATTCTCATCACTCCAAACAAGGGTGGCAAATGTTAGTCCAAACTCTTACTAAAGTGCAGTTAGGATGTAATAAGTCAAATGAAGTCAAAACCAATGTAGAGCTGAGGACATGGGTGCTTCTCATACGTCATGCTAGTAAATGGACGTGGATATGTCATGCAGGCTTATGTAATAATCTGAAACTTAATAAATGTGGACAAATGTGGCGAGTGAAATGGGCGGAGCCTGCATGCAGAGGTAGGAGGAGCCTTTAGGTGACGTTTTTATGACACCAGATAAGTCAGACATTGATTACAAACTAGATGGAGCAATTAAACTCCTGTGCTTGGGACTGGGATACTAACACTCATATACTGGTAACTACCTACTGCTCTGTGCCTCCACTGGGCCTGTACAAGAAAAGGGGAGGGGCTAATTTGAATCAATGTCTCTGGTCAATAACAAATTTGAGACCAGTTTTATTTCCTCCAAGAAAATTAAAATCACCAGAAGTTTCTCTCTGGAAAAACCTGGCTGTATTTCTCCACAGTATCAGCCCTCTCTCACAACTGGAGCTGTCCACCAGTATGTAGCTTATATCTCATATCTCCTCTCATTGACTACTATATCACTAGTAGTTCTCTCGTCTCCTCTTTACAAACGTCTTTTCTTTCAGCGCAAACTAATAGAAACAGAATGAATTTCACGCACAAAGTCGTGATCTCAAATGTGACTGAGCTCTCCGAAGAGGCTTCCTTTTTTCCCTTAAGTGTACAATAGCCTTGTCTCCATGCTGTGTGACACTCAAGCAGGGTCAATGATCTCTCTATTCATACAAGAGAGACAGCAATACTGTATAAAATCCTGCAAGATTCTCAAACTTAATTGATGTTGAGAATATAGCACAATATATTTTGTATTTAAAAAGCATTAAGTCAACAAATCTCACAGGAATATCTTTTTTTCGACCCTGCTTTTTAGCATCATAAAGCTAATGTGTCTATGATCCACAAAGAGATTAATAAACACAAGCCCCACATATTATTTTTATATCTGCGTAATGCTAGCTTGCAAGGGGTTAAAGCTTTTACAAAAACTAGAACAGTACATCATTTTAGTCCTCACACACTGCACACAAAAATATAAAAACATTACTATGAACGACCCTCTGTTTGTGAATAGATTCAAATATAATTCACTTGATGTACACACAGCCAAGTACACAACAATGCATGTGAGGACGTTACCTGACAAATACTAGGAGGGTAATTCTAGTTAAAGGGTGATGGGTGGTGGTGCTGAGGGAGCCAGCGGTTAACAATCTAAAAAGAGAAGTTTGGTTTAAAACATGGCCATGTAAAATGACACGGGTCAGAGACAAAAGCAAATGATTTTGAGTCACAAAACAATACAGAAATCATTCTCTGAGTCATTTTCTAAACACAGAGAAGAGAGGAAGGTAGGAGAAATGCTTGAGTTCAGACACAAGGGTAAAAGACGGGTTTGTTTTAAAATGACAGGCACTTAGCCGGGCATAACAGTTAGTTAAGTTTTCTTATACATCAATTTACTCATCCAGATGTGGTGCCAGTTAAATTGTGCTCTTTGAAATTTGTATTGTTTTAGAAAAAACTACATTGTATCTATATTCACAGTAAACTGTATGATTCTTAACAGAAGTAGGAACCCGAGGCACCTATGCTGAAGTGCACTTAATTTGGGTGTGGAGTTTGATTTGTCAAACTTTACTTTCATTCTTTATATGGCTCTGAAAGAAATCCATTGCAAACATGATGTGTAACACAGAACAGCCCTCCTGTGTTTTACCAGACACGATACATGTATCTTTTAGTATGTAGAGCGTGTAGTATGGAGTCTCTCATACCACACACAACCAAAAAGTGGTTAAAAGCTAAGTGTTTCAGCAGCAAAGCCATGCAATTTGACACATCCTATTGTATTAGTGTTCTAGCATCACAGCTTACAATGATCCTGAAAACACACCTGTGGTCACAGGTGCTCCTTTTCTGCCCAAACTTTACCATCAAATCAATTCCAACCCACTCACAAGGTTTAGTAAATCATGTAAATAATCATTTAGTCTTCCTCGAACAGAATGCTGGAGGAAGATTGCATATTTAGCGTATTTTCTTTTTGTAAACATTAAAGAGAAGAGTGTCCTGATTCATCAGTGGGCTGCTGGACACAGGTCAATCCTGGGACAGGACAGAGAGGCAGCAGAGGGAGGGGCTTTATAAAGGAGCACCAATTCCAGCAGACAACATGAACCCTTGTATTGCCATCCTCTATAGTCCCCACTGAGAGTGTTGTTGCATTATTGTTACCAGGCAAAACACTCTGGGGTTAGAACAAGCACAAAAGCTGCCACCTTTGAATTATACGTACAGCACTATAACAGCGGAAAGAATAGACACTCCAGAAAATCCACAACGCCCCCAATACAAGCGGGGCCCTATTCACATGCCATTAATGTCTACTACAGTCCACACTGTACATACACGGGCATTCCCCTAAGCGTTCACACGGCCAGACACAAGCAGCTGGTTAGTTACAGTCCCTAGAGGAGCACAGGGAGCTAAGCGAGCGAGTGGGGCTCTGTTAACACTATAGACTCTGTACACAGTCCTGTGCGGACGCGAGCCGCCTCAGTCGCAGTAGATCTTGTACTTCTCGCTGCAGAACATCACAGGACCTCCCATGATGCCGGAGGGCATAGTGTTGTTGTGCTCAGGGCGGCCGGCGCAGGTCAGACTCTGACTTACGTGTGGGTTGGTGGTGGCGGAGGAGGAGGAGCTCGGAGCTTTACTGCGAGCTTTAGAACGGCTGCCGTTTCCTCCGCGACGCGTCTGCTCGTGGTCGAATTCCAGGTCCTCCAGGCGCTGCGTCAGGGCTAGCTTCTGCTGAATGGCCATCCGCAGCAGAGAGTTAAGGGTCTTCTTCTCATCCTCCGCTGCAGCCAGCTGCCTCTGCATCTCATCCAGCTGGGTCACATACTCATCACAACTGCAACACACAAAATCACTGAGTCAGGAACCAAAAATAAACACATTAGCAAAACATGTATTAAAGTAACCACCAGATGGCACCCTAAACTAAAGCATTTCAGAAGATAAATGTCGAGTGGAAAGAAAATGTATTTATTAAAAACAAAAATAAAGTTTGTACTTACTGCTGTCTGTAACAGAGGTACTAGATATACTAGATTTACAATGATTCACAATTTATGAAATTGCAGCAAAAATACACTGAAATGATTCAGTACAATTTTTGACCTTTTACCTACTTTCACAATGTTCTCAACCCACCAGCAGGTGGCGCAGTGGAATCACACTGCACTGATGAGAGCCACAGCTCCTCCACAGTTAAACTAGTAAATAATGCAATAGGTCTGGAATCTTTGGAATCTCTTAGATATCCACAGATACAGCACGATCCTGCAGCAAATGCAACTCTCATATAATTCCGCAGAATGTCTGTTCTAATTCTAAGACCAACTCTTAACAAGCAGTAACATAGAGCTAGAAAGACTCTGTACATCTCCATGGACCTGTAGCAGACACTGAAGTTTGATTATGGTGAATACAGCTGATTAAATCTCTTCTCACACTATACTTAGGGACATTTCTGTGCCCCACACTTTGCTTTAATTTATGGTCTTATTTCTTGACACTACTGTAGAATCATATGGTCCCACATCATTTTGGTGCAGTGCAGCATTATCACCTGTCTCTTTGTGCCCTTGTGCTGCAAACATCTGAGACTGGACAGGAACCATAACTGGGTCAAGCTCCTGGGGTTCTTTATTCTCTGCCGTGTCTCTATTTCAGCAATCTTCTGTCTCTGCTCTGTCACTCCCACTTTCTATCATACCTTTACACCTACAGTATACAGGGCTCATTTCTTCATTTGACCAAACCCTAGTTGAATAGTGGAATATCTAGTCAAACTGGTGCAGTGGATGAATACAAGACAAGCATGTCTGAGAACAATTAAAACCACTTCTAATGAGTTATTTCTGGACAAAACATTAGCAGATGTTCCACTTAAGATTTTATTTGACATTCACTTTTTATAATTTCAGAGAGTCTTGTATTATTGTATTGTGTAAAATATTGTAGTCATGTACATTTGTCTCCTACAGACTGAAGCTAAAACCAGTATCCAGTCACATGGTAATGATTGTTATTGTACTCAGATTGTCGCTGTCTGTTTCTGAGCTCCACGTGGTCTGGGTCCATGTGAACTCTGGCCTCACCAAAGCACCGTGCAAACACAAACCACAGCCCTTTTCACATCTGCAGTTAGATTCCCAGTGGGGCACACACACGCCACAATAGGGATCAGCGCTGGTTCATTAAGTCTAGTGTGAAGAGTGGGGGGACACCCTGGTAGAAGGATATCCCCACCACCCCAGACAGCTCAGTCTCTCCGGTATTGTAGATGTAAGAACGGAGTGCACTTTTCCCGGGAAAAATCCAGGGGGGTCTTTCTCTCTGTGGTTGGCAGCTGGTGTATAGTTGCACAAAGGGCTAGGGGCTAGCTAGCAGGCTGCTGTTAGCTATAAGGATGCATCATTTTCAGATCATTCAGCAAAGACTTTGAAAATGGGCATTGTGACTTATAGAGAAATATGAGAAAGCACCCAGTAATTGAGATGTGATTCACAATTGGTAATGCATTCATAAGACACAGCTGTTGTGCGTCTGCTGTCTGATTCGTCATGGTGGGGAGGGACACCAAAAGGAGGTAGGTGGGAGGTAGGACTAAATAAAATGGGAATTACAACTATTACTTGATTATTTTTGTAATTTGCAAGAAACAATCAAGAGCTTTATGCAAAAAAACATGGAAAAAACTGTAACTCGGCTACTGTGTCCTTGTAATTTCCCATGTGATCCAATTAAGTTGATCTAAGTGTAATGATATGCTATGGAGAATAAACTTGACTTTAATGGTTTGATGGGGGTATAAACCAGAGTGGGGAACATGTCCGGGCTTGTCTGAGGAATGCTGGAGGCCGGATCTTACTGTTAATGTGACACATGAGACTGCAGCTGGAGAAGTGCACACAAGAATGCATAACAAGATTTTCCATTAAGGAAAATAATCAAAACGTGCGCTAAAATCTATTTGCACTTATACGATAAATCCCTAGAATCCCACTTTGATTTCCATAAAAAGGACGGTCTAATTAACATCATGTAGTAGGCTTTTCGTCTTTCTTTTCCAGATCACTACTGAAGCCACAAAAGAAAGTCAAAGTGAAGAAAAAGGGGGGAACTGAGGATACAAAGGGGGGAGTGTGGGAAAACTTTGGTTTGGGAAGTCCCCCAGATTCTTCCTATCGTGACCTAAAAGTGTCTAGGACTGAATTTACATACCAATACAAGTATACCATAAACAGCCTTGTAATTTATGCACTGGTTGTAAGTGCCCTAAAACCTGTATGTAAACCCAGTATGTAGTTTCCATATCATCAGTGACTCTTGTGTGAGTTGGGGTAATATCAACAATGTTTCTGTATATGTTTTGTTGCAGCGCTGTAAAAAGGCAAAAATATATAATCTGTTGGGCCTAAAGGTTTAAGCTAAAATGGCAAAGACTTCTGATATTAAGTAAATGATTGTTTTTAGTAAAAATATACTGTATGTTATTTAAGAGTTTAAATAGAGAATGGTCTCAAAAAAAAAAGAAAATATTCAGTGAGTCTATTGCCTAGACTCTTGCCTATAAGTGCCCTAAAAGCTTGAACAGCATCTTAAGCTATGTACTGTATAGTTTCCATATTATAAGTCAGTTCTCTGCATACATTTCCCTGGCATTGTTGATGAGGTATACAAAGGCAAGTATAATATAATATATATATTTATTATATATAATAATTATATAATTATTTATATAATTATTTGGGCCTAAAGGTTTAAGCTAAAATTGCAAAAACGTCTAATATTACCTTGAAGAAAGTTTGTTTTTAGTTACATTTGCTATAGTAGTAATTTTATATTGCACATTGCACATGCCTTCTGGTTCTGCAGTGTGCCAGTGGCGCTTACAACTGCAGACTGTTCCTACTGTTACTAATTGATTAGAATTGCAAGTATATGGGGTTACCTCAATAAGAGCACTTGAGGCAAAGGTATTGGATTACAGACTAGAGTTAGAAGAGGAGCATCGAGTGGCCCACACATTTCCTACAGCTTTCCTCTGCAACCTTTGATAAAAATACTGCTGCCTCTTTTCTTCCTCCTACAGTGTGCAGCCTGCAGTGTGGTCTGGGGGTGCAGGGGTGTCAAAAGCAATGTCTACAGCACTATACAAATGTTTCAGGCAAGTGTTAGAAAATGCAGCTAAGTGGCAAGTCTTTCCAAATTATTAGTGTTTGTTTTGGACAGTGTAGAAATAAGCCTACAAACACTGAAATCTATTTAGCATGTCTTCATACTAGGGATGGGTGATAAAAATCGAATTTAGTTATGAAGATTGTTGAATCGTGCAACACTACATTCATTTATGCTTTGCCTATACTATAACAATGCTAGATTTCATATTAATAAAAAAGGAGAATAAATAGCATTTGATAGGATGTGCAATGAATTTTTGGTAAAAAATGATCTAGCATACGTTTTCTGTGTAATGCAAAAAATTCTAAGTAAACTAAAATTGTGGTATAATCAAATCGTGATCTTGGCTTAAAAATCGTGACATTATATTTCTACTATATTGTCCACCCCTACTTTAAACCTGTACAAAACATATGCATACTCATTGAGATTGCTAATGGACCCGAAATAGACCATACATATTGCACTTCTATATTGATAAGTAACTACTATACTCTGCACATGTAAACAAACAAGCAGCATGTGAGCATTTGTCTACTACTGACAGTGTGGTGAATGTGTAATCCAGAACGAGCTGAGGTGGAATTATGAGGAAAACCTTTGACCAGCTTCTCCTCAGAATCACAAACGATTAGCAAGTGTGTCATCTCATCTAATCCACGCACACACACAAAACATACAACAAGACACCAGTCAAAAACACCCCCAACATATTTTAATGACACCCAATCCCTATGTAACCTTCTGTGCGCCATTGTTACCATAATTACAGAACTAAGAGACAGACAGCATATGGTACTGGTGGATAGTGATCAGGGCTTGACATAAACTTTTTTACTGGCCACCCAAACTAGTGTTTGTTAAAAGTAACTAGCCAATTAGGAGTTTTGCTAGCCACAAGTTAGATGATTTAGATGTAGTTTCATGTTTAGCATGTAATAATCATGCTTTTAGGCTGTATTTCTGTTGCTGTTTTCATTAAAGGCTGTCATGATATTTTGCCTCCACTAATAATTTACTATAGATTTTAAATGATAGGCACAGCAGATAGTTAGGCCCAAAGTAGTTAAAAATATGTGAACAATTTGACCAGACAAAGTGGCTAGTTGCACAGAATGTGTAGCCAACAATACATTCTAACAGCATTTGGAAAGTTGGCTTGTGTTCATGTCAAGACCTGATAGTGATCCTAAAGTCAATCTCAAATGTGTATTGATTGGGTGTATCTAAATTTGTTGCTTACCGTGTGGCGAACATAGCCCGCAGAGACGAAAAGGTGGCAGCATCTTCTTTCAGTGCCTTGAGCTCATTCCTCAGTTTCATCATGGTCTCGGTCACCATAGCCTTCTCATTCTCATATTTGCTCTTCAGATTGGCCAGAGCAACTTCAGCGGTCTATATGTGGACACAAAGAAGAAATCAATTAGACAAGCCTTGGGTCTTGTTACTTGAATGGGTATAACTATGATGAATATTGTGGTATCTATATTATTGCGATATTTTGATGCAAATTCTATTCTGCAGAAAGACTTCCTGTATTTTTAAAACTACCAGACTAAATGAGGAAACAAAACCCATATACTGCGATGATTTTAATTTACGAAATATTGTACAGCCCTATGTAAAAATGTCTTGCAAATACCATAGCTTCCATTGCTGTTCGGGTTTCAAAAATATAGACATGTTTGGGTTATGGGGGACTTAAATGTCTGTCTAATACCTCACATGCAATTCGCCACATGTACTATCATTCATTCTTCACGATGCTATCTTGCCATCCTAGCCGCAGACACTGAGCAGCTGCCTCTATAAGGCTTCTGTCTTGTCTAGTTAAACATTTGCTACAACAGCTGAATAGCCCTGAAATAGCCCACAAACCCAACCTTTGTGCATGTTTTTTCAATGAATAGTAGCAAATGCTTGGTATTGATCAACAGACTTCCTTCATAGGGCAAAAGTCAGACGTCAAAGGAGATACAATTAGTAGGATAAATACGTACAAAACAAAGCATACAACAAGATGCCAGTCAAAAACACCCCAAAGTTTGGGGTATGTACCTGCCCTGACTATTGAAGCATGTCACAAAATAGTTTGACGAAACAGATAAAAAAATAGATAACTATATATATAAAAAAGTTTAATAAATTGCAGATAAAATTCAAAGCAAAATTTCTGCAAACCTTCTATAAATAATTGAATAATCTGTGTGTTATAGGTATGGACCTTGGTGCAGACTGAAAATTGAGCATTTTCAATCACTTCATTATAAATCCGAGCACATTTCAAACCTTGAAAACACATTGTTAAATTCAAGGATTTTAAGCACCTGTATGAACCCTCATATTACATAGAAATTACGGTGATTTTTCAATGCAAATGCATTCATGCAATGCAAATGCTATGCAAATGCTTCGTATTGATCTATCAACTTCCGTCATGTGTCAAAAGTCAGATGTCAAAGGAGATAAACCCACCTGCTTGTTGGCCTTAAGGACGGTTCTTAGAGTTGCAATCTGTTCCCTCTTGGTGCTCAGCAGGGATTTGAGTTTGAGGATCTCCTCCATGCATGCTTCCTTGTCTTTGTCAGCCACTGTTCCCAGCTCTAAAGTGGCCACCCTCTGCCTGGACAGCTCTGTGGTGCGGTCAACGGCCAGCTGAAGGTGCTTGATCTGGTCTCTGATGATGGCCACTAAGTTGTAGATATTCATAGGCTCGCGGCGGTGGTCAGATACAGGCGAAGGGAGCGAGGAGACAGGGGAAGGAGAACCATCGCTGTCACTCTTAGCGGGGTCAGGGAAGAGGCCTTTGGTGAGGAGGATAGGTGACCGCCGTCCGCGTCCTTCAGGGCTGCTGCGACCGCCCTTGCCCTCCTTGTAGAAGTCGAGCATGACGCGGTTGGGGGTTTCATTGTTGCACATGCAGACGTGGTTGTAGAGCGTCGCCAGTTCTTCGCTGAAGGTCACCAGCTCGTCCTGCGCCACACTCAGACTGCCCTGGGACTCACCCGCCACATCACTTAGCTGTGAGACACAGAGGGAGAATGATATTTCAGTAACTTAGGTCACAAAAAGAGGAACATTTAGAGGTGTAAGATATGTTGATAAAAGATTGTATTGTGACAAGAAATTATGACAATATGCTAATCTGGGAATTGGGAAAAATTGCTCTTCTCTGTCACTTTTACTGTAATAATGCCAGTGTTCGTATTAATAGAAAAAGGAAATTAAATAGTTTGAAGCATTATGAGCTTAAGCAACACTGGATTGGATGTACATTTACGTTATAGTTACGCATTTATAAAGACACTAACAGCAGTAGTCTTCAGTGCAAAGTTAAATAATGATGTTATATTTTTACCATATCACCCACATAATCCTTGTTACAACCAACCAAGTTTGCAGATCTCTGAATGCACAGAACCTCAAACCTGGGTTAAGGTAAGCAGAAGACCTCTCCAGGGACTTAATTAGGAACCGGATCTACAAAATAAAGTGTCCAGAGAGTGGAAAAATCAATGCTGTAGTGTTCGTAACTCACCTTGCGCAGCTCTTTCTCCAGCTTAGCCTTGTTTTCTCTTTCAGCGTGACTTATCTTCTCCAGAGAGGCCAGCTTCTCCCCAAGCGTGGTAACATCATTCTCCAGACGGGTGCGTTCCTCTTCGTAGCGTGATTGACAAGCCTGAAATTCTGTTTTTAGAGTCTTCAGTTCTTCTTTTAGCTCCCCTGCCTCAGACACCGCAACCTGCAAGAACAACAATTACAATTAGTACAAGTAAAAATTTGGACATACTCTATTTGAATGGGAAAGTGTGTCCTTAATTTTTAATTTATGCCAAACTTGGATTGCCTTTTCTGGAACTTTCTTTTAAAATGACGGTTACTAGAGTCATATAAACAAATTTAGATCAATATCCTGTAAAATGAATTGATGTGAAATGGATACTCTTAGTTTACAAATACTTAAATAAAGCAATTGTTAAGAATATAACTTTTAAAAGTAATTGACTAGCTTAACAACACCTCATACTAATGTACTCCATCTAATTTGTGCATAGGTTATTCTAGTTAGTTAAATTATATACATTGAATTGACCAAGAACATTAAACGTTTCATATAAACAGCTTCAAAAATCCACACACCTTGTATTTGCACTCCAGTATCTCAGGCCCATTGATGTCCACCTCATAATAGTCCCCGTCCTCGTGACTGTCCCGTTCCTTCTCGTTGTCCAGGGCGCTCTGACGCTCCTTGCTGGCCTGCAGTTTGCGGATGGTGTTGAGGTTCTCTGTGAGACGGTTGACCTTCTCCTGATGTTCAGACAGGGCTCCGTTGGCCTGCTCCAGTTGTTTCTGAGCATCCTGCAGCGTGGAGAGGAGGGTGACTTTCTCACGCTCCATCTAAGAAGACAAAAAGATGAATTATATTAGATTAGCCCCGGTGTTTGCATGATAAAAATTGTGAGTGATAATTTATAAGAGATAATACAGCATAAAACATAAGAGTTGAGTGTAGAAAAATGTAAAGCAAACATCATAATAAATTAAGTAAGTGCATAGGATTCATATAGCAAATCTAAATGAGAGACAAAAAAGAGACAAAAAAGGCAAAAGTAGGATAGGAAATTGTACTTTATGTGCCATCATATATAAGGTAGTTTGACATTGCGCACTGCGTTTTCCCTTATCTGGCATTGTCTATCTCTCTATTTGCTATATCCAGTAATGTAGGCAACCATGGCATGCCAATCCTGTTTTTTATCAGCTATAACAATCTGGTATCGTAACCGACTGTAAAAAATTAAGATAAGATGGCTTGAACTTCACGCGTGACTCTAGCCTCCATCTTTATTATTAACAAGACACAGATCCTTAATCCCACAGTCTTGAAAACAAACTCTAACCATGGTTCCCAGTGCTGCTGACTGGTAACCATGGCACCCGGTCAGGCGTGGCACCAGGCTCATGGGGCAGTGATCAAACAGATGGTCGGTCCTCTGGTGCCACCACCCGCTGCTTCAGGGCCTGAAAGGGTGTGCGTCTGCAAGGATTAACTTTGCTCTAAGGGGATTTAGACGTAGCAGCAGCCTGGATCAAGAAGGAACCCAAACACTGCTCTGAATGATTCACCTTAATAGCACTACTCTAT
Organism: Hypseleotris bucephala; assembly: GCA_036025885.1. Classification (NCBI taxonomy): domain Eukaryota; kingdom Metazoa; phylum Chordata; class Actinopteri; order Gobiiformes; family Eleotridae; genus Hypseleotris; species Hypseleotris bucephala. The sequence goes on from JAVQKG010078648.1 coordinate 12,902, forward strand.
TATCATACGTGTGCAGTGAGGTTTATACAACTGTTTTAAGATTAATTTCAAGCACCTTTTAAGCACTTTCAAGGTATATTTTCAGGTGTTTTCAAGCACCATAAAATTGGACCATTGGCAGAGTTTTCAGGTGTAGCAATACATTCCCTAGGGGTTGAAGTAGACAGAAAAAATAAAATTTAAAACAAAAATGTAAATAAATTGCAAGAAAAGTCCAAAGCAAAAGATCACAAAGCGTATAAAAATAATGGAAGGTGAGGGACTCAGAGCAGACCTTTATATACAGTAAAATTGTTTAAAAAATAAATCATATAAATTCAAGCACTTTTCAAACCTTGAAAACATACAGTTAAAATTCAAGCATTTTCAAGGATTTCAAGCACTTGTATGAAACCTAGTGTGTTCATAAGACTTTAATTACTGTCTGATTTCATGTAAAACCCACCTGCATCAGCTGCTGCTTGAGCTTCTGGATTTCGGAGATGTTGAGTTCGCTCAGTAGGTCATCCACCAGGCTGGGGGCAGGGCGGGACAGCTCCTCCTTCTTAGGAGTGGACATACGGTTGTCGTCAGTGATGGTGTTAGCCAGTTTGATGAAGCCATTCTCGAAACCGTGCAGAGCCTCGTCATTGTTGGGTTCAGTGGAGGCATCGTCGCTAAACTTCAGGCCGTCCAGAGAGATGCTGAGAGGGCTGAACAGAAATCATGTGTTATTTAGTGTTGCATACGGTTATCTTTATTACCTCCAACAAGGTCTTTGGTAGTATTTGTCTCTTTGCAACTTTACACAAAACCTACTGAACAAATCTGGATAAAACTGTAAAGGAAAGTCAGGAATCACACAAGGAACAACTGATTCGATTTTGGGTGTTATCCAAATCACCATCTGAATGTAGGATATTTTTAAAGAACGGCACATGTTAGCCACTTTACTCAAAACATACAGCACCAATTCGGATAAAGTTTTAACAGGAAGTCACAAATGACACAAGGAACCATACATTAGATTTTGGGTATGATCCGAAACATTGCCTGGATCCAGGAAACGGCATCTGAAAGCAACTTTACTCAAAACTGATTTGGATAAAAATTTCATGGAAGGTCAAAAATTATGCAAAAACTAGATGATTGAATTTTGGGAGTGATGGAAATGAGCTGCATTGGTGGAGGTCTGTGTTTCTTGTCACTGATGCTTTGGGGACAGTACCTGTGATAAAGAGTGTCTCCGATGTTCATGTAGTGAGACAGCTCTTTCCTCAGTGAAGTCTTCAGCTCTCTCTCAGTCTTGATGGTCTCCAGGGCCTCTCCGAGCTGCCTCTCTGCGATCTCCTTCAGGCGGATGGCGTCCTCCAGTTGACTGTTGAGGAACTGAGTGTCCTCCTCTAACCGCCGGATCTCATGCTTCAGTCCCTCAAACTCCACCTGGACATAAACACACAGGAATACACTTTAATAAAGCGAAGGATTCACCGGGACTAAACCAAACATGTGGCTCTAATAAAAAAGGGCTTTCATGAGCTTCAGTGAGGTCCCTGTACATGACATAAATGACGTTTGTCCTGATTATGTTAAACTAGAAAATACCCATTTAATTTCCATCTCTAATTAGCTTTAAGTTAATTTGATTTGAAAATCCCCTTTCTAATGCTTTAGTAAAAAGTAAAAGCCGATTCCTTTGTTCAACACCCTCTGATGAATATAAAACATAATCCTCCAAATGGGCAAAGAGAAAAATGTTCATGAATAAAGACCCACATTACACAGAGAAATCCAATTTAAGGTTTTTGTCTTTCTACAAGACAATTTGTACCATTTAGAGTTTAATTCTCTTTACAATATTATACTAATGCAGCATCTTGTCAGAACAAGAATAAACAAGTGGGTTATTACCGACGCCAAGAGGTTATGTGATCGGCTCCGTTGACGTGCGTGTGTGCGTGTCTGTGATCAAGATTACACAAAAACTACTGCACGGATTTGAATGAAACTCTCAGGGAAGGTCAGGACTGGTTTAAGGAAGAGGTGATTAAAATTGGGTATATCTGCGATGAACATTAATTAAGTTATTAATTAATTAAGCTTAAACTTTTAAATGCTATAACAGAAACAGTTTTTGCCAGATCTTCTTCTAACTTTCTGGGCAGTTACATATGATGAAGACGCAGACATGTGTAGACTCTGGAGCCTCTATGATAAATAATAATTGATTAATTAACTAATAATTACTTGGGGAACTTTAATTGAGCCATTAATCCTAGTGAACATGAACCAAATCTCATGACGTTTGACACAATGATCTGGGCTAGGATCTATTTCATGGACAAATGCAAATTATCACAATCGGATAAAAAATGCCTCTATAGCCCTCCCATGTTTATGACTCTTATGGGACTCTTATAACTGAAACAGTTTTTGCCACACACACGCCAACGGAGGCGATCACATAACCTCCTGGCGTCGGTAAAAATAGACCCTTCCCATATTTGTCATGGTTTGGGGGCGGGGCCTCTTAATTGCTCGTTAACAATATAAAAACCCTTAGACATCACAGATTAAAGTAGTGATTAGTGCCAAAACATTGCATAGGGAAAATGAGCTGTCCTGGCGTCGGTATGCACTCTCCGAGTGCTTTGAGGTTTAATTCTGGTTTAGACCTGGTTCAAACCTGAGACTCTGTTCAGACCTGGTTTAGTCCTGGTTTGGACCTGGATATGCAGCCATTAACCTTCCACTTCATTCAGTAAGGACCTGTACATTTGTCTTTTGAAAGAAGAGGATACATCACAGGACCTAGTTCAGACCTGGTTTTGTCCTATTTAGACCTTTTAAATCTGGTTTAATCCTGGTTTAAACCTCAAATCCCAAATCCCATTAAAACATGGTTTAGACCTGGTTGGCTCAGACCTAGTTTAGATCTAGATTAGATTATGGTAATTAGCTAAAATAATTGATTATTAATAGTCCGATCAACCGCACACTTGATAGTCCTGGGTCGGGCTGTGGCAGTGGACAAATCATGATTTTTTTTTGTATCCGTTAAAGTCGAGATGTGAATGTAGAATCAGGGAGATGCTAATGTAGCAGGCAGAAGAGGGTTAAGTAGACAGGAAGGCTGGATTTACTGCGGCTCTTTATACATACCAATTAGTCACCTCATGCTCCCCCGCGCTAAATGAAAAACTCATCTGGAAATAGCCATCCGAGTGACCAGCGCCAGCAGTGAGGATCTTTGGCAGGGCTGTTAGCGATAGTTTGAAAGTACTCGGAGAACACAGACCTCTGCCAAGGCAGCTGTTTTTAAAAATGTCCTAGATCAGAACAATGATTCAGACAGCTTCCAGAATTGTTACTTGTGTTATTGCTTCCCTGAAAAGTTATGTCATTCTTTAAAAAAATCATAGATCTAGAGGTGAACCGAACTTTCCCAAAATCATCTGTTTTTAGTGTCCTCTGGGACCCCTTTCTTCAGTAAGGACCTACACATTTGTCTTTGGAAAGAGGAAGGATAGATTACAGCAGAGGTATTGATCTCTTGACCTTTTTACTGTGAAGAAGAGCCTTTGTCATTCTACAAACATAAATCGCATTAAAGGGCTACCTGATTTTGTCCAGGAAAAAACATCTGAAAGTTTGAATGATGTGTGCCCCTTTCCCCTTCCTCTCCTTCTCCACCCTTTATTACGGTCTCACACAAACCAGGAAGTATCAGATTAAATAGCAGTGGTCTGAAGTTGGATTTTTTTCTTTGAACTAAAAAAATAAATGATGTTGTGAATAAGCTGTGAATTTTGAAATAAAACATCAGCTGACATTGTCTGTAGTCTGTAGAGGCCAGGGGAGGGACTAAAGTGAATCTCCACTACTATTGGTCAAAATGGTAGCCCACAATTTAATGTTGATAGAAGCCAGGGAAGAAACTTAACTTGATGAACCATTTGTAAATTTTGCGGAAACTTGCGGACTACACCTTTACCTAACATATTGTATAAAATAATATAAAAAAATCTGGTTTATTGTACATTATTCCTTAACTACATTATATCTACCTCATGAAGTACATTGTAATACACTGTGTAACAAACTGTAACTACATTGTAACTAACCCTAACCTTGACCATTATGTATGTACAATATAGTTACATGTTTTTTGGTTAAACTTTACATTACGGCACGGTAATAATATGGTAATAGCATGGTAATAAGGTGGTAACAAATACTTAATAACCTCATAATTGTGTGTAATTACA
>JAVQKG010078706.1:0-12189 GCA_036025885.1 Hypseleotris bucephala
ACGGTCCTTGTTATTTCACTCATCATAGGGGGTTTGGTGAACTGCACTTGGTCTGTCCCGTCACCTAGGACCCGTTTGCCATGGGAGACCCTGACAGGGGCATAGTGCCCCCGGCAACATAGCTCCTAGGATCACTCGGGCACACAAACCCCTCCACCACGATAAGGTGGCAGTTCAACCATACATGCTATATAACATACATCTGCACTGATAAAGAAGACAAAATAACTTTCACATAGAAGCTTTTGTTTAAATTGCTGACTTCAGACTTTCATGCTAAACAGACAAGACTGTTGTTGTGGGTTCAGAAAGGTGATATTAATAAATTAAAAAAATAACTTTTGAAGAATTTATGCAGTTTTGTGTGCATTGAAACCCCTCACAGTTGAGTGTGGCTAGACAGTAGTTTCCAGTAGAGCTGAGCCAGTGCCAGCAGGGTGAGGTAGTCTGCTTTCACTGACCGTGGACGGCTGGCAGACAATAGTGGGCTCAAATATCCTTCAGCTGACTCGTATCAAGATCCAGTGTTTCCACATTTAGGAAAACAAAACAGGGTATGTTGATCCACAACATGGTTTAGACACAAGATTAACTCTAATCACTACATAATTTAAAATGATGTATGACTGTTAAGTACAGTAAATGTGTAGATTACATTTGGCTCATAATTTGTATGAGAATCTTGTGTACGCTAAATTTGCATTGAGGTTATATGGGCCAATGTCTGTATTTTTGGATCATGTAGTGCATGTAAACTGGGAATACAAGACAATACTTAAAAAGACCTCTTTCAGTCACTCAGTTTCAGTGCACTTTAGTGAGAATAATAAGGACAAAAAGATCAACAGGTATAGCTCTGCAGTGTTCCCAGAAAACACAACCTGTATGACTGCTTTGTGTCCAGAAACACAGACTATAAATAAATAACTATATCTAATGATGTTCGTGTTCAGAGAATGTGTCTCACCTTTATAGGTCAATGGTATGAGCACAGAGTTAGCTAGGGGTAGCTGCTAATGCTAACCGAAGTTAATATTTTTATGTTGCCAAAAGTTAAAAAGTTCATTTACTATATTCCTTAAAAATGAAGTCTTGAAAATTTTAAGGTCCTGCTAGAACCTGATATTTAACAGCCCTTCCAAGAGTAACCCAACAGGTTATGAGATGTTCGTTGACTTTCTAACACCTCAAACCAGTTGCAAATCACTCAAACAGTAGAAGCTCTTCGCAATACCATACATTTTCAAACCATTCTTCCCTTGTTCTTGATTTGTACTTTAGCAAGGTTTATCTTTAAGTTATGTGTGTGCAATATGCAGGTAAACAGGTCTAACACCATAGTGGTCAGTAAGTATATCAAAATAGTGTATAATTTTAGGTATTGTTTAGTAAAGTACCCCAGTGACCTGCTTTGGCCTCAGCTCAAGCGTCTGTGAAAGTGCCCGGTGTACAGTAAGACAGCAGCAAGTTGATCTGAGTTGCCATCTTTACTGAATTATTCAATGCACGTTCAATAATCCTTAAAGAGGCAACAGTGTCTGGACTTAAAACAGATCAGTCTAACAACCTCTCTACATTCCAAGACTACAATTCAGGCCCTGTCAACAGAGAGGCCTTGTACATAACATGAATATTAATAAATTCCCATGCAAAGTTTTTTTACTTAAAGTTTGATTCAGCCTACAACAACCGTACATCAAATCATGGTCAAACCCGCATCTGATTGTGATTGATTGCCTAAACACTCTCCTTTCTTCCTCCTCTCCTTCCCAACTCTCTATCACAGTCTCACAAAACTAGGAGTATCAGAATAACAAGAAGTGGTCTGAGGTTGGCTTTTATTTCTTTGAACTAAAAAAAAAAAAAAAAGCTCTGAATAAGCTGTGATATTTTAAATAAAACACCAGCTCCTTATAGGTTCTAGTTCTTGATAAAAAAGGATGTACTTAGACCAATCCTGCACAGTGGAAGCGTGTAATTGGTAGAAAAAAAACTGACCCTGACTCTAAAACAAAAACACTTGTAATACAGCCCACAGATGGTCTCAGAGTCTGACTTTTCCTCTGATGACCCCTGGTATAGTGCATTTATTTAGTAATTATTTTTGCTCAAAAACAATGTAAAAATATCAGGTATTGCAGCTTTCATGTCAAGCTGGAGGCTGCTCCACAAATAAACCACTTCTTCCCACTCAAGTAAGAGGTACAATCATAATCATACAATATTGTTAATGTACTTTCTGCCTTTTTCACCTATTAAACTTCATAAAGCTCATGTAGCTCCTCTGTAGCATCATGCCATAGTGAGCAATGTTCCTGCTAATTTAACACGTGTGCGGATGTCAGCCCTGGTGTAATACTGTGTTGTCTGTGTGGCATGTACAGACCTGCATCAGTTAAACCAGGCATGAGGAATGTCATGAGAGAGTCACTGTACCATCACAGAAAGGACAGCAGCATGCTTCACTACAGGGCTGTGCTTATGGGGTTACACTCAACAATATGTGGAGCCAGTATACTCCAATATTTGATACTTATGAATTTAAAAATTATGATGTGTCTAACCATGTACTTTACCAGTTTCCAATTGGTTGATTTGAGTTAGAAATGCCTTTAACACAAACTTCAAGATAGGAACTAGTTTATGCTTTCCAGGATCTCAATTAATTAGAATGTAATTTTTCACAGGCAACTTGTTACTGCACAATAATGTGGATCCATCTGGTTTGATATGTTACTTACTTAATGACTTAAAGGTGTAGTCTGTAACAGTCCTACAATAGAGAGAGAAAACTAAAAAAAAATTAAAAAATAAAATGTACTATCTGACCGTGTTCTATGATTTAACGAAGGTTCTCTCCAGTCTGTAGGCCAGGAGAGGGACTCAACTACTGTGGGATACCTTGAAATTATTTGATGTTGCTGTAGGCCTTGATTGTGATAGCACATTACATTCCAACTGATCTTTCCAAAACCCCGCCTTAGTATTTCAGTAAAAAAAAAGGAAGAAAGAAGGAACTAGTCCTACTGACAGTCAATATCAACTATTTGAACACAATAGGTTGCTTACGGGTTTACCTACACTAGATACCAAGCATAATTCAGCAAGGGGTCAACAACACTAACCATCTTAATATACTTTGAATGAGTTGTCATTACACCTTTCACTCCTACTTTCTCTTTAAACTACACACATACTGCCAGGACTATCCCAAAGCTCATGTGTTACTGGAGACTACACACACAGCCTGAAACCAGAGTAGGACAACAAGAGGTAAAACTCAGGCAACAGATCTTGTGATTGTCATTAAACGCAGCTGCCTCACTTCATTACTGCGGTCTGTAGTGAGCAGCCATTTGCACGACGGGACACCATTCAAACCACAATTATTGACCTGACAGCCTTTAATGTGATTAGAGCAAAGCCAGGGAGTCAGTTTAAATGAGAGGTGCAGATTTAAATCGTGTCTTCCCATCCCTACAAGAATGAAGAAGAGGTCTAAGCCAATTTGATCATGGTGTGCCAAGATTCTGGGTATTTCGGAAATGAATCACATGGGATTTTCACATACAACCATGCATAATGTGTCTAGTCAGTGAGTGTCAGTATTATGGGGGAAATTACTATTGATGCCACAGGTCTAAAGACATAGACTCAGAAAACCACTTGTTACTCCAAGGCCTGCAAAAGACCATATCTGAACACACAAGACAACAATAAAACTACAGCATCAGAAGACCACGCAAAGGGCTATTTGATTAGGTTAGTTTGCCCAATAAAGTGGCCAGTAGAGGGGAATATGGATCACATTTTAGCAAATGACCACCCAGTCAGTACAGACGATGGCCCATTTAAGATTAAAAGAAGTAAAGCAACTGGTCAACTAGTTAATGTAAACTTTTCAGAACTACTCACCAAATAACTGCATCGACAAACAGGACTACAAAGGAGCAAAATGGAGCCTACTGAGAAAAAAAAGGGTGTGCGTAAAGAGTTTGTACAAGACCCATCTACTACGCCACTCATTATTATGGGAAAAAATAGCTAAATTTGGTCGTTTAAATACGAGAGTTTTATGAATACATTTTCTCAGTACACGTATGTTCACTTGCCTTCCTTCCTCTTTTACCCATCTCTGGCTACACGTTGTCACGCCGCCGGTTTGCGCCCCTGAAAACGCTCACGTTTTTGATAATCCTGTGCGTAAAGATGGTATGTAATCCATAGGCGTGCAGTAAAAAGTGTACGTACCTGAAATGTGTCGCTGTCCTGGTTCTCTGAAACTCGGAGCGAGGTGTGGCGTGGCTGAGAAGAGCAGCAGCGTGAAGAGGCAGGGTAGAGGCGGTGATCACGGAGCAGGAAGCCCGCAGAGAGCAGCCTAGAGCGGGCAGCGGAGAAGAAATGAGCCGTCTGACGTCAGACACAGTGGTCTCTACGCAGACAGTAACCGACAGACGGCTCACTCTGTCTGAAGATTTACATCGTCTCCTCCTCTCATCTACTGGCACAGAGACTCGCTGAAGCTGTATTGTGTAAATTATTTGACCTTACATTACTATAGTCGGTGAAGTGAAGCTCTATGGTTATTATTTGCCAGGTAAGATTGTAATATGCGTTCCGCGTCTTACTCCAGACTCATAGTTCATAGACGATCTTTTAGTAGATCAACGAGTGTGATGAAACTTCTAACACCAAGGACCACCTCAGACAGTCGTTTTGAAATTGACCTTGCAGCATAAAATAACCATTTACAAGAACAAGGACTAATCCAGAGAGAATCATAGACTAAATAGGGCAACAACAAAAAAGTCCCTTTTGGTTGTATCTGTCCACATATGTTCTGGCAAGTTTTTTCACTTTGTGTTCCTTTATTTTATTATAACCACACAGAAAAGTGATATCACAAGTTTCACAATAAATGCATTCTTTTTGTTACATTATGTGCATTGTAGTGCAGTAAAAAGACAATTAAGAAGTAAGCTAGAGGGCCATAGAAAATTGCCTGGGGACACATTTTGGGTACCATGGTCTTACCAAAATCAGTTCTCATTCACACATGAACGTACACTTATAAATACCACAACGCTATCAGTAATATTATAGGTATGCTCTGACCATGCTCTGAAGGTTGTTATAGGTAAGAGCATAAGAAAAAGAGAAAACTCAACACCTGACTGGGACACAGGACTCCGGGTGCTTCCTTGGTTGGACTCCTTGACTCCTCTTGTTCAAGTGGCTTCTCATGTTTCTTTTGGGGAAAGGAAGAGGGCAGTCCTGACAGATACTTGAGGATCTTTGTATTTTCTGTTTAGATATGTTCCTTCCAAATATTCAAGACAGTAAATAACAATTGTATTTTGGGCAATTCATAAAACACAAGCATTTAATCAAAATGAGAAATTGACTTATCATTAGGTTACACTTACACCGTATATAGCCTATAATTATGTTTATTCTATTATTTATCTGTGATGCTAAAAACTGCTCACAAAAAAGGAATAAGTATGCCCCCTTGTGGTTTAGTCCAGAAAACACACCACTTCTTTTTATTCAAGATGTACAAACAAGTTTATGGAATTGTTCTCAAACTGAAAAACTTTATTTCATTTAAAGAATAGATTACATACAAATCAGAAGGCATAAATAATTTAGTGCAAGTCCCGTGTCATTGTGCTACATTAGGTAAGATGATTTTAAATTGTATTATAGAGAAACTTTGTCATCTCCAGTTTCAGTCCCCACAAACCGATCCACGCCTGAAAAAAAAGCAGTGACTTAATGACTTGAAGAAGCCTATATGTGTTAACTATTGGTGTCTATAGTGCACAACAGCGCCCACTCATTTGTGCCATGGACTTTTCAAAAAATCCATATTATAACAGTTTAAAACATTGATGGAAGCTAATCAGCTACTCACGTTCGTAGCACAATTATTTTCTCAGTGAAATATATTCTGATATTTTTTACAGGTTTCGGCTACGTTTTATACTGAAAATATTTGCGGGATGATAATGAGTATAGTATAGTATAGTAGTGAATGTATAATTAGTTTTATTTTAGCCAGTGCAAAAAAGTTTGTAGTAGATTTAGACTCTGTAGGTGCCTCTCTTACCCCTGAGTCTGGCACTGCAGGTTGTGGGCACAGGGGCAGTGGTCTCTGGGCCCCTCTCTGTCCCAGGCCAGCATGTCCATCAGGAGGTTAGGCTGGTTTAGACAGGGCTCTTCCCTCTCTGGTTTGGGGTTGCACACAGGGAACAGCAGCTCTATAGACAGTTGTCATCAGATGTTACGTTTTGTTTTGTTTTTGCCGAGAAAAGAGGGTGCATAACAAATCACAGTCAGTTAGAATAGTTACTGTGGTTTTTTTTCATCATATTGCACACCCCTACTTGTGGATAAAAACAAGTGTTGGTCTTGGATTGCATTACAAGCCTAACTTTGCATTTTGTTGATCAGTCAAAGTTGTTTGTAAGCTCCATTGTGAACTCACCTCTTTGGAAGGCACAGCACAGCGCAGGTCTACAGTCTCCTTGGCCCTGGCAGATGGTCCCCTCACCCCCTTTAGTTGCATTCACTGTGCACTGGCCCCACACACACAGCTGATCTGAGCAGCACTCCTCGTCCTTAGAACAGGGCTATGGCACATTTAAACACACATCATAGCAGAGGTGGGAACAAGTCACAAGAAAGTTTTAACCCTCAAGTTATAAACAGGTCCAAGTATTTTCTACAAGAACCAAGCAAGTCAAGTCATAGCATGCTCTCAAAATACAAGAAAACACAAAAAACAGATACTGTATATATTTGTCATAGCATTTTTATTGTCTTTTTAATAATGGCTCAAACTGTCATTGTCATTTTATATTTTTTTATTCATGATTGTTATTCAGTCATTTTTATTTACAAATGTACAGTTTTGTAAAGTATTGAGCAGATCTCAAGTCCCCAAATTTGAGTCAAGTCATGTGACTCGAGTTTATTCCTTTTTTTCAGACTTATCAAAACCAGACTTCGCCTAGAGTGCATCCTCATTCTGCTTTAAATTGAATATTTGGCTCTTTAGCTGCTTTGTGCTTTTCACTCCCTCTATGCAGCAGACAGGATGTGGCCTGCTGAGTAAAAATAAACAATGTGGTAGTACTTAACCCTCATTTATACATTAAAGCTAGGGCCATAAAGTGAAGCAGTGAACTAAAATGTATAAAAGATGAACTAGCTTCAGGACTCTCACCATATCTGTTGGTATGCAGGGCAGGCACTTGGAGTTCTCAAACTCGTACAAGCAATATCTCAGCTCTCCACAGTCCTCATCCACCATGCATTCCTGAGTGGCACATACAAGATTTGTTATCAACAAATAAGCTACATCCTCAAGCAATCACTACAACATGATGCAAGGTTTATTTTTTCTAGTTTGAAGGCCTAAACATTTTTGCATCCTTCCAGTAGTGCCCTATAGTGTTTCATATCCTGATCCTTATCTCCATGGAAACTGTCAGATGGACATCACCAGTGCCATCTCAATGCTGGACTGTTGTAATGGCTCATCACCTACCAGCTGTCTGCAATATCAGATTCTGGTTAACACTATTCTTGTACAAACACACATTATTTACAGTAATGATCATATTGTATAGAAACAGTTTTTGGTCTCAACAAACCAGATTTTCTAGTTTCTTCATTTCTTTATTCAAATTACTTTTACATCAAAACAGTAGGCCTTAATACTGTAGTAGTCAATGCAATTTCACTAGATATAATCAAGTCAACATCATTTTTCAATGCATTACTACATTTCGAGCTTATTTTAAATTATTGATTGACATGAATCTATTGATATGGTAAGCTGCATAAATTGTTCTTTAACCTTACCACTTAAATTTTAAAAAAGGATGTAGAAACATTGTGTACTGTCAACTCTTTAAATTAGAATTAGTGCAGAACTACTTTCAGGAATGCATTTGGTTGATGGTAAAACACACAAAAGACTCACACATATTACACATAGAAATCTTGCCTAAACCGAGTCACCTGACCTGTCCCTTGGGAACATTTAGTGCCCAGCGCCCACTAATGGTTTACATCAGGTTTCCATTTGTGTACAATAGCACACTTAGGTTGGCCTTTTGTAAGCACCTATATAAATATTTGTAACCCTGGAGGGAGGGTTTTTAATTCTACTGCACTGTTTTAATGTGGAAACACAATGTGGACAAAGCCTAAAACAAGCATCTTACAATAAAGTTTGGTATAGCTCACTTTAAGAGATATTGTCTTTTGTGATTTGGAGATAACTGAACCTCCCTTGAGTCTGAGAAAAGGAAAACGTCTAGTCATTTTTAAAGTCCCATCTGGCCTGTAAGAAGTAGTTTCCAGCAGCCTTTTCTCTATTAATGTAACCACATCTGGGCCACTGCCAGGAAAGATCAAAACCACTGCTATACCACCGCTTTAATGACCTCAATCTGCTTTGACCATCGCCTGAGCTCATACTATTAAAACTATGAGAGAGCTGCCATCAGATGAGCTCATTCATTATGAACACGGTGTCTCAAAGTGAGTGGAAATACATATACCACTTCGAAGCTATTGGGGTGACTGTCATTGTAATGTTGGAGCCATGTACAGTAGATACCCATTGCAGAGGTAATATTGAGTTTGAAACTGCAAAATGTCTACACAACATACACAGAAAAAGTCATATCAGTGCCTATGCATATGACACAGAAGAACTCACATGGTCGATGCTGTTCCATTGGCCTGAGACCTCCACGTGTGAAAATCCAGTCTCTCCGGTCTTGTTATTGGTTTCCTGTAACAGGCAAAATAGTGCATTAAATTACGCATATGGAAAACTTTTATATAAGCAGCAAAATAAAACTTTGAAATAATACAGAAATAATTTGAATAGTTTGCATCAAGGAACAGATGGTTTCAGATATGCAAATATAAAACAGGCATGAAATTGTGTACTCTTTCATAAAAAATTGGACTGAATACTGAAACGGTGTAAAGAATATTGCTTTAAAAAAGCAATAAATACACACTGTCTATTGAAGGCATAGAAGAAGCCAGCCTTGATGTGAGTTGGATTCTAACTCAAATGTGTTTTATATAAAATTAATATTGTACCTTGCTTGTTTTGTCCAACACAAATCTGTCTCCATCACTGCCGTTCTGATGACTGCGGAGGAGCTCCAGAGAATTAGTTTTAGCACTCTCTGCAGTTATCTGTTACACAAAATACAAGATGAATTTGTTATTCTGTATTGAAGACAGAGCCTTTAACAATGGAAGTGATTAATAATACATAATGCAATACATGCCAAATATTATTAGCTATACTGCACCTTTTGTTTACAGTTTTATATTTCTATTGGTTAAATACAATTATACCATTTGGAATAAATTAATCAAAGACCTTTGTAAAGGGAAAAGAGGGTAGACTAAGCTTTCATCTCAAAACACTGGGCTACTGACTGAGACATGTGGGTGACACATTAAAGCAGACATGGAAAATGTGTGTGGTGCCAGTGGCAATGCATAAGGCTGGTAGTCACAGTTAAACTAAGAAATATATCTACTCTTAAAGATTGGTGACTTGTGATGGTTTTATTACCAGGGCTTGACACACTAGCCAACTTACTTTCCTGCCAAATGCTGGTAAATTTCCATTAGGCTTGTCACATACGGCCACTTTACGGTTTTCTGATAGACATTTAATCTATAGCCTATAGACTTGTATTTCTAAAAACCTAGAGTAGCAAGTCATTATATTGAAAGAACCTCTCACTGAAAATCTCATGTGAAATGTCATTTGAATTATAAATTATTACATGATAACCAAATCACATTTTTTTTCACTGTTAAACAAATTGGGAGAAAACAATGGTGGCTACTTAAAACCCTAACTGACTAACTTTTGACTTGCCACAATGGCCAATGAGCAGGAAAAATGAATGTCAAGCCCTCACTAATAGCTTTAGACAGGCTATGTCTTAGTCTCTCCAGTGATGTGGATGAATAAGAGGTGAGTCAGACCTGGTCCACGGCCTCCTCTAGGATGTGCTGTGTGTCCTCCATTAACTCCTCCACCTCTCGGAACATGTCGTTGAGAGTCAGCGAGGGCTCGTCCGGTTCATCCGGGAGGATCATGGCCCCGCTCAGCGCCCACAGGGCCGCGGTCAGGGACAGCAGTGTGATGCCGGACATCGTTCCTCTCCTCTCTACAGAGTGTGCGACACAGCCAGGCGCGCACAGCTGGACCACTTTTGTTTGGAAAGTCTGACAAGTACCGCTGTGGGGAAAATAACTGCAACCAATCAGCTTTAATGGCGTGGCCAAGCTAAATAGCGTACAGGCTACTCAAGTAAATGTCAAATATGGAAATGGCCTATAATAAGCACATAGCCTACTACAGGTAGGCTACATTGAAAATGATATACTTAGGCTACACAGACAATCCTGATGTTTATGTAGCCTATGTTGAAATATGTTATTATAGGAGTCAGCAGGGAGCTTCTAAGATTTCTAAGTCATTTATCAACAGCAATTTAACATCTGGCTATTGCCTATTCTATCAGCTTTATTCTAATTCTATTTATTCTAAAGTCTATTGTTCGTGAATAAATCTTTTTTTTAAAAAGCCTACCACTAACTAGGCATACTTTATCACTGATATCACTGGTAAATATTGCTTGGCTACTTGAAAGTAATATTATTACTATCCCATTTCTGCATGCTGTCAATACAGTCATCTTCCACACGGCGGCAGTGTATGCGTATGGCAGGCACGTACTGCAGTACCTAAAGTAATCATGTGATGGCGCTTCAAACATTCTGAATATAAATAAACTCACAAGAAAAGAACAATTAGGCCGAACCTTTTCATTCAAAAGTGTTAGTGATAGTTTGTCTTTCAAACAGCCTAATTCACACATACAAAGAAGACATGCAGCTCTACAACCAGAGTCTCAACATGAACTAGAAGATGTCCCACATCCCATCTGGCCAGATCCAACTCAGAAATCTTCAGATAGTTCATAACTGAGTTAAAACTAAAGTGAATCTAAATATACTGAAAAGACAAGTCCAAAGTGCGGTATCAGAGCCAATCTAGCACAGGATGAGATTATATGTGGACCATGCAGCTTCCATCATAAACTGTCCTGCCAGTGCCTTTGTACATTGTTCATCTCAAAGTCAGTTTTGACCCTTTCATTAGTGTGAAAAACAGTTTGAAACATTTATCATAATTTAAACAAAAAGTTGATCATAGTAGATGAGAGGCTTCAAGTTTTTTGAATAAAATGGTATGGGCAACATCAAACATCTGCATGTTTTATGTAACTTAGAATAAAAATAATTAACACAACTGAGTCATCAAAAACTTCTTGTAAAAGGAAAAATTTAACTAAGCAGGCTAAATGTTTGGCTCATAGGCCAATGTGTTCAATTTGTTTTGGATATTTTGACATCAGTTGTGATGGCAGTCCAAGTTTTAGGCTATTATTTATAATTTTTTGAGAATATTGTAATATGCATCTGATCTTTAGTTGAAATAGGTCTACTCCTCAAAATCACGACAACTAGACAACTTTATTTTGACAAAGCGGAAGTAGTGCTTATGTGCAGTTGTAACTTGTGCTAACGTATTTTTTAAAGCGGGGCTCAGACACTCGGCGGTTATCATGTGAGGATCTTGGAGCGCTCCTATTTCTTTGACTGTAGCCAAACTGCTAGGACACGTTTTTGAACACATTACGGACAAAACACCCAGGAATAAGCTCTTTTTTTGCAGCTGTCATCTCTCGGATTGTGCTTTTTCCAGTAGTCACCGGTAAGTAGTGTAAAAGCTAAGTGACAGCTGAGACTGAGCGCTGCTGATCGGCAACTTTATTTGTGGCACTTGGGGCTCACGCTGCAAAAATACCTCCAGCTCCACACCATACTTTTGCCTGACTCTAGTTTTGATTTTATTTTTCTGGTAGCACTGAGGATCGTTTAATTGGCTATATATAAATGTATGTTGGAAGTATTGGTTGTGTGGGATGCAACAGGTGAAAATATGGGCTGTGTCCGAATGTAGTCCCTACTCACTATATAGGGCCCTATTTAGTGCCTACGCCATTTTGTAGTGGTGTCCGAACGTCTAGTGAACGAAAAAGTAGTGCCCTGAAAATTTCCCAC
>JAVQKG010078764.1:0-28616 GCA_036025885.1 Hypseleotris bucephala
TAAAGGTAACGGCGTTCTAACGGAAGAAAAAGTAATTAATTAGATTACCCGTTACTAAAAAAAGGAACGGCGTTAGTAACGCCGTTTATTTTAACGCCGTTATTCCCATCACTGTTTACAACTAATCAAAGCACATATTCTAACCTCTGATACAATCTTGGATGCACATACTTACAACATGGTATTATTATGGTAAAACTGTGGTAACAAACAGGTAATGACGTAATGTCCATGTAATGTCTACGTAATTACCAACCCCTTAACCTCAGCCAGCCCGATCCAAATGTTTGTACACAAAAGAGTTAAGTTGCTGTGTAACTACTCATACTATATTAGCTAAGGAAGGCTCTGACCGTCATCACTGTTGTCGTCCACCAGGATGATCTCTTTGAGTAGATGGGCCGGCGTGTGGTTGACAGCTGAGTGTATGGAGCGCAGGATCACTGACAGAGCCTCGTTGACAAAGATGAAGATAAGAGAGATCTGAGGTAGATCTCTGGGGTGGCTCAGTCTTTTACATCTGTACACAGACACACAAAAACATTTACTAAGTTATTTTGTTCTGAATGGTGTTTAAAGAGAAGCAAAGCACACAGTATATGCTTGTGTTTTTTGTTTTTTTTTTACTTTTAATACAAAGTATCACCTCAGAAAATATCTGTCTGACCTAGAACCATTTTACGGAACTAAGATTAGTCTAAATCAGGCCCAACCCAACTCTCAGAAATGAGACCAACACTTAATAATGTCTCAGTCAGGTCTATATTAACATTAAATCAGGTCTAATCCACCTTTGAATCAGGTAAAAAAAACAGGTCTAAACTCGACGTAAAACAGGACTTAACCAGGACTTAACCAGGTCTAAAACAGGACAAAGCAGGTCAAAGTCAAGCACTCCCATATTGAAACCTGAACAAAAAAAGTCTCCCTCGTATCACCATGGCACAGTTAACCACTTAGTTAGACCATAGCCTAAGAACAGTAGGAGGCAGGAACTGTGCAATTGGTAACAAAGAACAAGAAGGAATATGTGTAAATGACAACACTAATATTGCTAATACAGTCATGCAACCATACATGTATTGTTTAGTCAAGTACATCAAGAACATCACAGGAAATTTCTTACAAATCACTGTATTGTTAGTCTGCATTTCAATCACTTTCTGTCTAATTTCCCACCATCAGCGCCGGTTCTGCAGAGAGGCCTAAAGCCAAACAAAGCAGCCTTCTGAGACTCTGTGTGCTGTCAAGCCTGGGGACATACACTTCACATGCCATTGATCCAAACAACAATAAAAGACAGTGTTGCAAATGAGAGTGGGAATCTGGATCCCGAACCCACAAGCCCATAAAACACAGGCACTGTATGCAGATGAAGGCATATATGAACTGACTTGACTCACTGAAAGAATTTATCCTGATTTATTTAAAAGATTGGTTAATGCATGCTGTTGTATATCGAGGGTTACTTATTGTCTGTTCTGTATTAAATATTGATGAATAGTAGCCTAACAATGACTAAGGTGTCTCAACAGGTGAACCATATCAGTGACATATTATACAAAGAATACGTGACAATAAGAAACAGAAAGCATATGTGTTAATAGACAAATACAATTTTATTATCGGCACTTACTGGCTAGGTCGGTGATCAGGGATGGTGCGGTCAAGAGAAATCCTGTCACTGAGGTAGGCGTTGTAGCCGTACTTGTCTCTCAGATGTTTAGCGTCAATCTCCTCAAGTGGAGACAGTGTGGCAGGGAGCCCACCTTTTCCCCGACCTCCAAAGCCCTCAATAAGGCCAAGAGATTTGGATAGTCCTGGCAGAAAAAGTAAACTACTTGGTCAAGTCCATACATTGAAACTAGTGCTTGACATTAACACTAGCTAACTAGCTAAATGCAGGTAGATTTTACATATGTCAATATGTTCATTAGCCACTTGTATTACAGTGCATAAATACTGTACATTTTGGCTTTTAACAGCTATACTTAAAATGTTCTACCGGTCGCCTATATTACCTCATAATAACTGATAAACCTTTCCTATCTCAACAAAAACATAGAGAGATATTGGATGATGGAAAATATATAACTGTACAACAATGAGCTAACAATTTACTACATATGAAAAAACATTGTGGCTAGTAAAAATCTTAACTGGCTAGTATCTTTTAATGACCAGTGAGCAAAACAGTTAATGTCAAGATTCCAACACATGTAAACTCTTCTTTGAGGATCTGGCTGGTTACTAACAAGGGGGATATGTTCCTAATAAATCATAATTCCTCCTCATTTGTGGCTTTTTGTCTTCTTCAAAAAACAGGAGACAGGAGATTACCATTGAGCTGCCTGTAAACCACGTCCTCCAGTGAGCTGAGCCTCTTCAGCAGTAGCTCTTGGCTGATGTCCGACCCGGCTGTGGTCCCATTGCCTCTGACCCTCCTCCCATCACCTGCAGGGTCAACATTGCTGCTTTGGAAACTCTGTGTGTTGCATCTGGCCCAAAAGGTCATGAAGCCACCGACTGCAAGCACGTTCAACACCAATAAGACTCTCCATCGTCTGAACACAAAAGCCATTAAAGTTGCAGCCGTCCGGTGTTGGGCTGAAGAACTTTCTGGAGACAGGAGGCACCTAGACCGAAATTAGGACACTCTCACCTGTGAAAGTAGTACATGATGGAGGCAAAAACAGACAGCCATTAAAGGAAAAGACATGTCCTCTGTGCATCATTACTGGCAGTCACACTAACCTAATTATGGTTCTAAAATATGGCTTGGAGATTAACTTCTCAATTAAAAAAATACATAAAAAATATTTAGGCTAGATACAAATACCTAACTCTGCATATGGTTATAGCCTACATAGAAAGGACTGGACTGACATGGATGTGCTCCCTTACCATTTGCACCAGGGTTACTTCAGATTGGGAATGTGGGCGCGTGTCCATTGGCTTGTAACCATGCTGTTTTAGGATCCCTCACCAGCAGCACAGATGTTGGACAAAGACAGGAGCATATGTCGAGCTGGAGGGAAATACAACACAGATGAGCTTTCTCCTGCTTTACATTGATGCGACAGTCGTGGCCGTGGGCGAAAAAATCTTTGCCCCAGTCAATCGAGTGCTATCAGGCATGTACAACACCTTTATGCTTCCAGCGACGCGTCTTTACATGATCTCACAGTCTCCCCGCGAGGTGCAGCTGTCCTAGTGAGATGTCAATGGGGAGGCTGAGTGGTAAGGAGCCACACATAGGCGATGGAAGACGAGCAATCATCATTCAGTGAAGCAGGGATGCAGCAGTAGCGGATCGTACCGATGCGAATATTTTTTTTCACCGGTTCTCCCTTACATCTTTGGCACTTCAGCCACTTAACCAGCATCACTTTCCCGCTATTCAATCAGGTCTTTGTGCCTGCGGTGCCGTCTATCTCTTGTGATTCTTCGTAGGAGCCACGCATCACCTACTGAGTGTGCAGGGAAACGTGGGCTATTTGCCGCGGCTGGTACTTTTATATGGATAGCAGGTCAGGGATGGTAGATGGGAAGGTGGGCGGGGCCTTCTCTAAGTGCTACCCAATTAACTGCAATTACCAGGATGAGGCAGTGAAATCAGCAGGTCCACTCCTTAAAACAAGCTTTTTAAAATGAGACCAAGCATAAGTGAAAATGTGGGTTTAATCTATAGGGCTGTTGATTTCTTGTAGGTATTTTCTTGGGGAGAGAGAGTATGGGGCCATTAAAACAGAACTGGCATTTGGGTTTATATTACCCCACCTAAGGTTTACACATTACTCCGCCTAAGGCCCAAAGTTATATGGGCTTCTTGCAAATATAAATCAAGAACAAACAGCACCAGACACATTGTAAAACACATTTCTTTTTGCAGTGTAACTATAAGCATCTCAAGAAAACTGATAAAATGACAATGTGAGAAAATGTCAGAAAACAAAAACTCACCTTAAAGAACCACCCACTTAATTCTGTAAAAAAATATAATTTCTTTATCTACAGGTATAGGGTTGTATGATGTAGTAACATGCACAATTTCATGTCCAAGGAGGAACGCCACAGAAATGGGTCACCCAGATAGTAGGCACACAGGCACTGAGACATGAGATCAAAAAGGCAGCGGCAGATTGCGAAACAAATCAAGACACAAACAGAAAGAAACATCAGTGTTGGAGAATAGACTGACTCTAGGGAAGAGGCTCCGTTTAAGAAGGAGAGAGGAGATAGAAAACTCAAAGCACAGTAATATGTGTGGGGGAGAGCTCAGAGCTAGAGACAGCAGCGGCACACATGAAACTGAACTAGTAAGAGGAAGGAGTCTTGTCAAAAAGTAGAGAACTTGTGTTTGAAACAGACATACTGAACTAAACTCCCAATCCCATTTTCACATCAGATCATTTGAAGCTGACTTGTTTGTAGCTGGAGCACAACCAGTTCAGTGTGTTTTCATAATGAACATCTGTCAGCTTTATTAATCTATATCCAAGAAAAATTATGCACTATTTAGTAAATATAAAGCTGCTTAACCGGAAAACAACTTATCTATATACTGCAATCTGACAAGATAGGGATCAGTGTGCATTGCTGTAAATGCTCTTGTGGTGTCTGTCACGAAATGTATGATCAAGTAAAATCAAACTCCCATATCATCAATAACATAAAAGGGTAATAGTCCTAATCAAAATGTCTTTTATCAAAAATACATTTAATTGTCAAAAGGTTTTCACAAAATACTTTCACCATTATTGGCACAGGTTTGCTTTCTTCTGGTTAGTATAGCTTTAATCATGTGTATGTTAAACCATCAATGTGTGTGGGTCACTGATTTAAAAACAGGAAAGTCCATTAAGCTGCAACTACAAAGAGCAGAAAACAAAATCAGCAACATAATGATAAGTGATGGAATGTCAGGGTGGATTGGGGGTGAGGGGCAGGTCGTATCCTATAGTAACTACTACTACTACTTACATTTTTAAAGCATAAACTTCAGAGGAATCATAAAACTGCCACATATTCAGATGCCAAAGCCCGAAACCCTGAACATGACATTGTTGTTATCACGCATCACCTCATCAGATAACCCCAAGGTCCTTTTGGCTAGGTTATACTAAGGTCCCACACTGCCCTCAACATCAAAGTGCGTGTTGCACACATTAAAAATAAACTTTAACCATTTCCAATCAAAGTGACTGGGGACTTGGTTAGCAGTCCAGCTGTATTTGGTGCATGTTTTGTTGAACTTATGGGGTTATGATGGTTCACTGGTTTAGGTTGTATTTTAGGTTGTCCTAGTTCACACAGTGCTGCAGGGCTTTAGGGGAATTGGTGAGGGCCTGTTATGTAACTCTCCTATGTTGCTATAGCAAATGAAACATTCACATGTAGATACAACGGCGGTCCATCAAAGGACAACTGTCTGGTTGAAGCTGGACACTGGATGGATTATGTATATATGTTCCTCTGAGCACTGAGAAGTGAAAAACTGTATAAAAAATAAATTATACAAATTAGTTGTAGTAGAGTTGGTGGAATGCATCTTAATAACCACCACCAAACAAACAATAAGCATAAAACTAACACACTTAAAAAGGTGGATGGCGTGTCTTGCCCAGTGACACAACAGCCTTATGAAGCTGGATGGGACTGAAACCCCAAGGCTGCTCACACTACATCCTGCGCCTCTGCAGTAGTCCCTTTGATTTGATATTAAGCTCTTCATAGAAGTTTAAAGCTGTGATCACGTCAGTGTGCTTGTATCTGACCAGCCTTTTTATTTCAGTGGTTAAATCTCCTCAGTCTCCGCTCTCGCATCTCCTCCTCAGAGAGTTGAAAGCCATAGGGTGGAGGTGCAGTTGGTAGAACTCGCTCTAGAAAACACAGCAATATTTGATATGTGTGTATGTATAAAATGGTAATATAAGTCATATCCCACTAGAGTGAATTACATAAGTAATAGCGTTGTAATGCCTGCTTTAGATACCTCTTTCATTAAGACTGTTTCTGATGGCTCTCTCTAACTGTTCCTCCTCTGTCAGGCCGCCTGAATAATCTGATCTGTCTGTTGTGCCACTGTAGCCTGTGAAACCAAACCAACACAAATTAGTTAAGTTAAGTTAATATTTTAAATTAAGTTAAAATATTAATCATGCTTTGTCAAAGTACACACCGGAATAGTTGTATTGTGTCCTTGGCCTAAAGCCACTGTTCACCAACTCTGTAAATGCCACGGGGTTATTTTTAATCAACAATGTAAGTAATATAACCAGTGCTACACAAAGTTAAGGTATGTATCAAAGCAAAGTAAAAGATACCTGCACATGTTTTCATGATGGATTGTAAAGGTCCTGATGTGTAGAGCAGACCAACCAAAATACCAGCGAGGTGACCACAAAAAGATGTTCTACAAGATGGAACAGAAATTAAAACATTCACCTTAACATACTGCTACTTTTTGTACAAACCAACTAACAAGTGATATGAAAATAAAACATAAGAAATGAACAGTTGCATTTTTTTCTTCAAATTAACTTTTGTTGCACTGTATTGAATAATTTAATTCCACGATTTACAAAGAAAGACATAACAGCAATGTACAGCAAACGTCACAGTTGAACAAGAATCAGATTTTTTGAGAAACAAAAGTATTTTATTTGACAAATTTATTCTGGAAACTCACCCAGGTGATGTCATGTGTATCACCACTAGCTCTATCCAGCTAGCATACCGATTTGGCACAGGGATTCCCATTACATAGGTCACATCCCCAGGATAATAGTGGTTACAGAGGACCTTTAGACCAAAGAGGACTCCTATATAAGAGAAAATATCATCATTTAAATAACTTTATATGAGATGTACTACCATTTCTAAGACATGATTGCACATACCTGAGAAGCCCACAGCACACTCCATACTATAATAATAGTCATCTGTGAGCGCTGTCAGTGTAGCTTCCAACAGCAGGTAGACCACTCCAGTGAGCAAAGAAAAAACTGACAACAGGTAAAGAAAAAAGGCCCCACCGAATCGTCGCTCCAGCCTAATACCCTTCCACAAAAATGACGCCATGTTAAAATACAGGTGCATATCGTCTACATGGTGGAATGGGGACAACAGGAGGCGGCGCCAGTCTTTTAGTTGATAGGCCTGTTCTATACTCACACAGGCCTAAGAATCAAAAGCACAAAAAGGAAATTTGTTAAATAATAGTATAGAAATAACCCAAAATACTAATACAATGCTTCTACCACTTCTTAAACTACCTTTATTAAAGGTGCAGCAGGAAATAAGTAAAGATAGACATTAAGTCCCAGGACGGCCAGAGTTACAGGAGGGATGTTGTCCAAACCCAGATGAATAAACTGAGTGGCCAGTAACAGCAGGCCCAGGTGGGACCCTCTGTGTCGGGGTTGCATCTGAAAACATGTGGGAAACAACTGTGGCTTTATTAAAGCTTTGTGCAATGTCATCGTGTTTCTGTGTCACAAAAAAATAACAAATAAACGGCAAACTACTATATTGTGATCCTATATGTTCCTGAAAACATACTACATGGCTTTAATCAAACCAAATAGACTTAATACAAAAGCCTATTTAGTAACCAGGAAGATCCAAAAACGAAACCGAAAGCTGAATTCAGCCATCTAACAACATTTCGTTATAATACACTCTTATAACAATGTCACTTCTAGATCAGAACAATAAGCGTTAAGATTATTATAGGTTAACTTACTTTGCAGTGAGGTGCCTTCAAGAAACCTCCCAAAGTGACTTGCTGCTAGCAGGTTTGGTTCAGAAATAGCCTTTTTAGTTGTTTCAAATGTCAATATCGAAATTAATATTTTACCCGCGTACGAGTGGATGTACCCGCAAGTAAATCGCCTGTTGTTTGTTATTGTCAGCGGTGTGTATTTCAGTGAATTTCATCATTTTATTAAGTTTATGATAGATCCACGTTAGCAAAAGGCAACAGTTGCGTTACCTGTCACGTGACAATAACAGAACATTGCGCATGCGTGTTGTGAGTTGCTTGTGAAAATCTGCCAGGGGCAGACCTGTACCTCAATGGGGCAGACCCTGGATGACCATGGATCTAAACTATTATAAGACCCCTCCCTTCTATACATCTATGAGACAGACCCTTATATATTTCTATCTGGGGTTCAGATTTGAACATACGATATTGACTTCCTACAGAAAGGAAAAGTTATAGCCTCTTCCACCTGTAAAAACAGTTATCACTAAAGCAGCTTGACACACAAATGTGAGTCTAACTTCTCATTGGCGAAGCTACATCACCTATGTAACTGCTGCCTCCCAGCGGACAAAAGACAAAATGAAAGAGAGTATTTCTTTGAGATGGGCGCAGATCTAACAGCATTGACACAGTATATGCCTAAATAGCCTATTTTCCATCTAAAGACAGTAGCCAGCAGGTTTTATTTTTCCTGTACAATAGGGTGGGTCTCTATAGGCTACTCGGACCAGGTCACTTTGTTTCTAAATAAAATATTCATCAAGTTACTTGGATCATTTTACCTTGGTCACAAACCTCTCCACATGTGTCTAGTTTAAAGCCATTTCCTGCAGTAGTTCACAATCACATCACTAATGCGAATTAATTCATAGAAACACCACTGTCCATCACAGACCCGACGGAGAGACTGTTGCTATAGTAACAGCGGTACGCAGGGAAGAAAAGGGTGAAAACCGTCAGGTTACAAGAAAGACGAGCTTTATTCATACTTCAAAATAAAACAACAACATAAGAAAGCGCTGTGTTGGTTTTCCTTGCATTTGTATTATGCTCATATTATATTTACTGGCTATTCGTCATCACCTCACAAATATTAATAAAACTCAAAACATGGTCCATCCAAATCAGACCCAGTGAGCAACAGTGTCCATTATCAGAGTCAAGTAGCCGGACAAATCTGCTTAGGAACATGGGTAGGAATATTCAATCTATAGCCTATATTTGTGCAAAATTTTTTGGTCCTTTAGGGCTGGTGTTTGGTTCACAAATATTGTCATTCAATCACGTAAATTAGGGTGATAGACACGACCATGCCTTTGGAAAATATTCCACCGATATTTTGAAAAGCGGAAGTGGTGTTTGTTTTATGTCTGGCTTCACAAGAGTAGTGGGTAGCAGGAGAGGGCTACAGCAGCGGCAGGTACAGGTGTGTTGTTGTGGTCGGTTCGTGCTGAATGAACGTAGAAGACAGAAGGCGGTCCAGGGCGTGAAGCAAAGAAAAAGACAGAAGTGCGCTACTGAGAGGTAAAATTGATCGGATATAGTCTAAAGAAAAACAAACCCACGTACTGGAATAAGGATGTCGGAAAGAGTAGCATCGTGTGGGAGCCTGTATGACAGCACCAACCTGCTGCTACAGTACTGCAACAACGGTGAGCTGCCTCTTATTTGAACATTTCCACAGCATGTCCTCAAATGACCCATAATGAACTGTCTAGTTGTAGTGGCTCCGTAAAAATAGACACTGTATTTGCTAAAACATTTGGCAATCATAAAAACTGCATGTTCTTTTTTTGTTTCTGTATCCTACATGTAACTAAACTTATTCTGATTATCTCTATAATTGCCTTTGCCTTCATTTGTGATTGTCAGGTTGAGTCCATTACATCCTGCTTTACAAATGAAATGCAAATATTTTACAGTTGTAAAGATTATTTTAGCCATGGCCAAAGGGAGTTTTGTTGTGTTATCTTGAGAGGTAATCGTTTGTATCTTGATGTTCAGATGTCAGGTAGGATATAGCCTAATAATCTTTTGTATTTTTTATAATGAAATTATCAAAACAATATTAAAGTCATGGTTGTCACAATGGACTACTGCTCCTCACAATGCTATTGAATTATCTCAAAAAGTGTAGGTCAGGAAATCATTAACTCCAAAATGTTATGGGCATTTTGTAATAAAAAACATACAAACTATAATGCGTCAATTTTATATAGCGCTTTTCACAACTACTCAAAGACGCTTTATTTTTTTTGCATCATTCATTCACTCCACAGACACACTCGGTGGTGGTAAGCTACCTGTGTAGCCACAGCTGCCCTGGGGCTCACTGACAGAGGCGTGGCTGCCATTTTGCTACTACGGCCCCTCCGACCACCACCCATCTCACAACCACATTCATTCATAGGCAATGCAGGTTAAGTGTCTTGCCCAGGGACACTTAAATAACTTTATATGAGATGTACTACCATTTCTAAGACATGACATGCTCAGGGTGGTATAGGCTCCCTTTGGAAGTGTCCAAGTCTATGTTTCGCATCAGTTTCCTTCTTCCTCTGCCATCTGCCCTTTCACTGTAACCAGAGACTGTCTGTTCATCAGATCTGCACTTCAGCAGATCACCAGTTTTACTCCAGACATTTACACATGCTTCGTCTTCATCGTAGAGCTGTTTAATATCACTAATATCAAATTAAGTATTATATCTCCGGCTTTGAGTAGTTATTACATTAATTATTAACATACAACATACAACCTCTGAAGACTATAGACAGTGATTGATTCTTGTAGTATTATTGGTAATTTTATTGAGAGGACTAAGTTTAATTGAAGTGTCGTTGTTGTATTTATTATATTAGTTTATTTATTCATTCACATTTACAATCTGCAAAGCTTTCACTCTTGGAAAGAACATCAGAATAATTTGTACCAACAGCAATTAGTGGTGAAACATTCATTACAAAAATTTTACATGTGCTTCCTCATATCAATCATGTTCTGAAAGGGAAGACCACACGCGAGCCTTAATCCTCCTGTGTCTCATTCATTGATCTAGTCTCTGCAGCATCTCTTCCTGGCAGTGCCTAGCCGTACTCATCCTGATCCCAATGCAGTGTGTGTGGCCCTTCTCCAGGCTCCTCCCCCTTTATGCCTCTGCCGCTGCCCATGGCTATAACCCGACCGGAGTAAAGGACAAGACGATAGAGGGAGGAGGGGGCAGACTTAGTGGAATGAAATAGAGGGAGTGGTCTAGGAAGTGAAGCAGGGAAGTGAAGATGGAGCTAGGATTTGTGTGAACAGGGAGAGAGAGACGTGGAGGGGAGGCATCTGGGGAAGGTGCCAGCATCAAAAAGCCTCTAAGGGGGACGGGACTGTGAGCAAGTGGACTATAGCAGACAGCTTTGTGGACTGACTGACTGACCAGACAGACTGCGGTTTGATTGACAGGAGGAGTGACTAGGCAATATGGCAGGTAGGCAAGAGCACTAATATTTAAGCTATCTTCAGTTTCCTTATTGCCCTCTGCTGACCTCCCCATTGTCCATCAGCGTCTCTCTCACTCATACATTTTCACCCCCACCGCATTACTCCTGATTTGATTTTCATTTTCTTTCACTGTGCCTGCTTTTGCCTCCTATTGGTTTTGCATCCATCTGGGCTGTGGCAGTGATCAGTTTTCTGTCTACAATCTCTTTCTCTGCTTCAGACTAGTGTCAGTTAAAGCAGCTTTTTCACAAGATGGACCTGGATGGTGGCTTAATGCATTGTGCCACTGCTTTATTAATGTCAGCAGTAAATGCATTTGAAAACTGATGAGAAACCACTGTTGTGTGTAATTATAGTTCAAGGGCACATAGCAAAATTATGGATCTGCAGTGGTTTTTGCTGGTCTTATTTGAATTCTAGCTTGGTTTGCTGTTCCGGTTTGTATAGTCAAGCATGCTACCAGCTAACCTATCTGACCATCATTTTTCTACTCAAGATTAAACATTTTATTACAGCATTATCACACCAGCCAATACATTGTACTGTGCAAATTTAGGTTTTAAGAGATTATGTTAAATAACTTTAGAGGTCAAAAATATGCAATTTAGGCCTATCTAATTTCAGTAATCTGATCACACATTTAAAGGACAGGCCCCACCATTTTTTCAGTTGTTGTAGGCTGCTCACGTCTTTCTGTCTCTCTATGCATATCCCAGACCAACTTAATGATGTTCAAGTTAGTTGCTAACTAGAATCCAAGGCAATGTGCTTATGTCACAACATTAACAAGCACAGTAACAATCCAGCTTATCACCAAAACATTTCTTGCTCACTTTCCCATTTTTTGTCTTAATCACTTTGCTACTTAGGCTTGCTGTGTTGTATACCCTGCCTAAAACTATTACACAATACTGTACAGTGTATAATATTCAAATTAATAAAGATCAGCCTTTGCATATTTCCTCTTTGGCGTTTCCCATATGCACATACTCAAATCCTGCATCTAACCACCTCTAAAATAGCCTTGGATATAACCAGACAGACAATTTTAGCAATCCAAAAATGCCAGAATGGTGAATTTGCATTTTGTGAACTCAGTCTTCTTATCTTTTGTTTGATTCCAGTTTCTTATGAACACACCAGTCTCAGTGATGACCGTGGAAGTTTAGTCATTGTTCTCATATCTGTGTCCTCTCTCGCCCTCCTCCCACCTGCAGTCTGTACCATGCTGTTGCTTATGATGCTTGTTGTATGTATGTGTGCCATACTGTAGCTAGAATAAATTATGTCACTGGCCACATAATTAGGTAGACCTGATACCAAACAAAGTAGCCCTGACGTGGTCATCTGCTGCTTGAAGCTAGGTCTGGTTCAAGGCTGTTCAAAGATGGTTGTCCACAGAATTTGGTTTGGATTGTGGAGTTATTTAAGTGGGCATTTTCTTGACCTGTGGCATCATTAACAAACAATACACAGAACTGCCACTCGCATGATGTTTTGTCTTCTTGTACCATTGGTTGAAACACTCGGACATGTCATGTTCAAGACCAATTTTAAAATATGGACTCTGAAATGTGTAAATTAAATTGTGATTGATGTTTTGTCCTGTTCATCTGCCCTGACCTGGATGCATGTATGTAAATGTCTCGGTTGATTTCACTATGGGCCCTTTCTGTCTTATTTGACTGTGAGATGTGATACAGTAGCAGTAACAGTATGCCCTTTGTCTGCCTGCATCATCTTCCCTCGCAGAACTGAGGCATGCTGGGAGCTTAATCACCTCACGTATTGCTTTTACAGACACTTACCACACCTGAATACATCACATAAATGAAATAAGTTAATTGAATTTACTTTTGTTCTGTCAAAATCCATTTGTATTACAGCTGCATGTCACAATATGAGAAAAAATTGATATGATAATCATGTTAAATATTGCAATTATGTTCTCAATATTTTGAAGCACTTTTCATAACACTCAAAGGGGTCATATCATGCTGAAATAGTTCCTTTATTGACTTTTTAAAAATTGCTTCACATTTAGGTAAAATTTGACTTTTAAAAGTATTTATTGAGTCACAACGCATTTTCACTGATGGCTCAAATAAGAAAAATGTTTTGATGGTTGTGAAACTAATGTAGGGCACAGATTAATCCTGATTGGGCAGTTTGCCTTTGATAATCTGTGTTCAGTACTGTGAGAGAGAGAGCTGATCAGTAACCAGTCCAAGATCAGTGTTTTAATTAGTGACGTGTGAAGTGGCCAAACAGATGGATTACAGTGGATTAGCAGAAATGTGTCTACCAGACGTATTAAAACGTAATATTTCAGTATGTGGTATGCTGTCAATTGCATTTAGTTGATAACATTAACCTATTAACATATTTGGTGCCTTGCTGTCCTAACAAACACAAATCTGTAACATTTGCCACCTTGCCACCTTACATTTCTGATCCTCTGCTGCCTCCCGTCTGACTACACAAGGCAATGCAACACCCCCCCCCCCTCCCCCCTTTCTCTCCCAAACAAATGAAAGTGTAAATTATTAAAACCAAGCAACCTAGTATTCTCCAACCTAGAAATTTAAAACCAGTGCTAACAATGCAATGGCTGAAGTTGCTTTATGTGCCTAAACAACTTTGTCAGTTTAAAGAAAGTATCATTTTCACATAGAATTTGTCAGTGTCTAATTGTATTTGTTCTATTAAAGGTGTAGTCCGTAAGTTTCCTAAAAAATGAAAACGCTAAAAATAAAAAAAATGGCTATCTGACCCTGTTCTATGTTCTAAAAGTAGGTTGTCTGTGGTCTGCATTTTTGAATATTTCTAAAAATATATATATATTTTTTAGGAAACCTACAGACAAGTTAACATATATTGACTCTGACAGTATTTAATTGTGTGCTCTGTTGTCCAGATGACACAGTGTCGGCCAGCAGTAACATGGACATGGAGGACCGGGTGTCCCATCTGGAGCAGAGGCTACAGCTGCAGGAGGATGAGATCCAGCTGCTGAAGGCTGCTCTGGCCGACGCTCTGAGACGCCTGGGCTTCTGTGAGGAGCACACTGTGGGCATGACGCCAGGAGGCAGGAAACCTCTGTCCACTGCTACTCCCCCAACCAAAGGTCAGCCCACATTCATTCAATAGCTTCTCTATGGTACTGTATAACTCAGCATAAAACACTGCCTGGCCTAAAAAAGTTGCCACCAAAATAAATGTCAGGCTCTCAAATATTTTTTGTTGGACCACCTTAAACTTTGATTGTGGACATCCACTGTGGCATTGATTTTAAGCATTTTCAAACATTTTTTTTATCTTAGGAAACAATGTCATGTGTTGCATTCATTTTCCACCAAGATCTTGTATTGAGAGAGTTGAACTACTGTGCAAAGTCTCCAGCACATCTCAAAGATTCTCAGTGGGGTTTTAACATTGTCACCTTGTCATCCTCTGGATTGGAATATGCCATCAGAAAAGAAAAAGCCTCTCTTTGGGCATATACTGTAATTGCCCATGCAATAATTATCCACTAGGAGTCTCTTACCTCTTTGCTTAGTTAAATTCAGGTGGCAACTTTTTTTGGCGAGGCACTGGAGGCAGTGTATGTCAAAGTTACTTGTCTTACTGGTTGTGTAGAAAAAAGGAAGGGAAAAAAAACAACAATTGTATTTATTAATGTTTTCATACCTAATAGATTTATGTTGTATTTTCAGTGCGTCAGCTCTTGCAGGCTCTTCCCTCCAGACCTCTGAGTAATGGCTATGTCCAACAAAAACGCCTGCTCTCTTCTCCTTCATCTCCCAAGAAAGAGACACTGCAGTCTATTAAGAGGTAAACATATAAATGAATCATGAATGAATTAATGAATTAATAATTCAATCAAACATTTTTTGTGCTGCTTTAGTAAAAAAATAAACGTTGGCATTATTATTATTATTATTGTCTTTGTTGTTGTTATATGTCTTTGTTGTTGCATCTTTTCCTATTTGCCTCCCTTTAGAAAAAGCATGTCGACTGAGCGGTTAACCCTTGTGAGAAGAGAGCTCGGGATAGAGAGTCGAAGTAGAACCACCTCGTCCAGCAGCTCGTCTGGAGGCAAAAGGTAATACTATCCCTGCATGGTAATAGTAGCCTATTATTTTTGTAAAAATTATATCAACAAGGTCCCCTTTTGAAACTTCTGTTTATAAAACTGGAATGTCATCAAGCCAACAACATCCTGTAAGCTGGTTGGTTTTTATTGTGGGGCTTGTCACATCATCACTTCCTCTTTGCCTTCAGTTAATCTCCAAAGTCAACATGAATTAAATGTTACAAAGGATTGTGGGTAATGCCATAGTTGGGAATCATTCAGCACCCATAAAGTACAGGAAGATGGTTATGTATTAACTTTAAATTAGTTTGAACAGAATAAATTCTCTTAATAGACATTAGACAACTTTAATCTGCAAATGTAGTCTCCTTTCTTCCTTTTCTGCTCAAGGCTTTATGCAAACAGTCCAAAGATAGGTGGGGCATTTTTCATAGGGGCTGGTCCTCAGTTGCAGGAAGTGGTTTTTGATTGGACAACATGGTTTTCAGGCAGAGCTAAAAGTTGGTTGAGGGCTGAGGAAGTTGCTGTAGTGTTGCACAGGACAGGATCGGCTCTGACACTCTGTCATTACTGAAAATAACGGGAAGCTTGCAAACATGAAGAAGTCTCAAGTCTCAAGGTAAATGTAGCTTAAACTTAACCTTATAAAGGAGTATGTGAGTGAAGGGGCGGTGCTGGTGATACTGGGACAATATGTGTGCTGGTTTAAAACTGTGAACCGAGTTTGGCTTTTAGATAACATTTAATTTCCAGTTTGCGTTTTGCTTGTGTTTAATTGATTCCAGATTAGACACAAAAAGTCAAAATGTTATATCTTTGCCCAGTTCCTTTGTCCGCTACAATTGCTTTTATTTTCAGTGTAAACATGGTCTTTAGTTTGGACTATATCTATCTAGGAAGTGGTTTTTTGACTTGTCAGAATCTTTGATGCAGTGTGGTTACAGGCTGCAGGGCGATGGGGAGGGGCAGCAGCGACATAGTAACGTGAACACAGAAACATAATCCAACTGGCTTTGATGTCTTCGATTCAACAGAAGAATACAAAACATTTCCATGAAATCAACAATACATGCAGTCTATGTATTGTTCACCACTACAGTATATTTGCTTCCCGTGAAGAGGGACAAATGAGCATTGACTCGTTGAAATTGTGCTGTTGACATGTTCCAGCCTATATTCTTTTACTTTTGATGCACACTTTGACTTTCTACAAATAAATATTGTATTTTATTGATGATTATATGTAACTTCAAGAAAATGGACCAAAATCCTTTTGTAGGACATGGTGATCTTTTGAATGCTCTGCGGTATAGATATTATGGGGGTGGCTGTTCTGCTTACTGTGCGCTAACAATAACATTGATTGGACTCCTGCTTTACATGCAGCCTACATGACATGCAAGTTGCAGACTGCAGAGAGACAGTTTAAGTCATTCTTGGACATAAAGAAACACTCAAATTCAATAATGTAATTTTACCTATTTATAAATTTGAAATCATTTTTATTTACCTTCAAATATTTCCACATGGATTTCTTATACTTATACACAAATAAACACTAAAATCCCACAAAAAATTGTTCTTATGCCAGTCCCATGTACTGCATTACCAGGAGCTTAGGGTCCTGATCTTTTATTGTCTTTCCACTTCACTGCAGAGCCTCATTTATAATGGATCAGGAAATGGTCCCGCACTTGGAAATTACTTTAGTTAGTTTACAAGCTGTGACCATTAGACCACTGTATGCATTTATTGCCTGCATTATTGTGAAAATACCACTTACCAGCAGCACCAGATCTCAACCATGAAACACCCTCTTTTCTCTCAACTCTCAACTTTTTCAAAGGGATTGCTTAAGACATAATGTGTATTACAATTATAGTATTATGAGACAGAAATCTAATCTAATCTTAACATAAAGAAGAAATCTTTCATTAGACCTACTTCAGCTGCTGTAGATTACTTGAGGATGGATTCAAAGATGTACACTGACTACTGTCTGATGGTTCAAAGCCCTTTCTGAGCAGCCCAGTAGTGTTTCCAATAAATTAAATCTCTTGGGAGCCTCATCTGCAGAAAAAGAAAATTGCTTAAACTCTTGGCAAATCTGACTGAATCCTTTCAAAGGACCGTTATTATCAGACACTGGTGTCCATAAGTTGCTTTATTTCATGTGAGGAGTTTAATCTTATGAGGGTGTTTTTTTGTCCGAGCAGAAATGCCAGTGGTCTGGTCCAGGCTCCATTTTAATGAATGCCCTGTTTGTGCATTCTCTCCTGAAACCTGGTGACTGGGCCTCCAGTTGGATTGCTCTCAGCTACACACTTATTTACCCCATGCCAGTCTCCCAGCATGCATTGCACTAATTACTGGATCTAAAGCTGACCACTCCTCCTCAGACTGGCACACAACACAGACAAGCTTTGATGTGGTCACTTCAAAGAGCCAACACCCTCTTTGGTCATCTTCAAAAGTCCACAGCTGAACAGACAAGACAAGTCTGATCTGCTTCAAGTGAATATGCTTTGTTATACATATTATTATATAACATTTACCACACAGAAACACAAGTAAGTTCACACAAGACTAATGTTAGTGCTTTCCAGGTAACTCCCTTCTAGGTAAATTCAAATGTTAGGACAAGTAGGTACTTGCTCATTTTGCTACTTATCAGGTTATCTCTTCATATATTTTAGTACAGTTGATAGAGAAGTATAGATATATACATTTGCTTTAACATTTACACCAACTGCGTATACAGTATACATATTTTTTTCATTTTGTGGCTCATTGTGTGCCTGCAATAGGCTGTTAGTTGTGGATAAATATTTGCCTACAGCTCATTACATGCTGGTGCTGAGTAGGAAAAAGCCAGCCAGGATTTCCTCTTATCTGACTGTACTTTATGTTGTTGTCGTGGTGACGTCCACCTGTGTGCTGAGGCAGCCGTGAGCATCCTGATGAGCTGATTGGCCGACAGGATCCTGACATGTTTCACTGCTGCTGAGTGAGCCGTAGGGACACTGGGAATGCTGTGACTGACAGAAAAGGCCAAGGAGCTGCCACTTCAGCTCAGCTTCTACAAAGTCAAACACTGCACTGTTGACTGATGCAACTGTTGATCTGAAAGGCAACATTTTACACGGCATCACATTTGTATTTATTGGCATTACTGACTTGTGTATGAATATGAGGTTTATTGATCCTTCAGTGAGTAAAATCTCCAAATATTGAGTGTTTATGACCTTTGAGCATGTCAAACTTAATAGTGTTTTGTTTTTTCTTTCAGCAAAACCAAAGAATGCACTTTTAATGCAGGTAAGAATCATCTGTTTCTCTTTAGTCTTTGTGTGCCCTAATATTGGTACTAGTGATGCATTCTGGAGAAACTGACAATTAAATAGTCCCATAAAAAGACAATCCTCAGCCAGCAAAAGCTGTGGTGGCTCAGTTTATTTTTTTTGTAAATCTTGAGTATATGGTTATTTGAATACTCCTATAGTAATTCAATAAAGAACTTTTTGCCACTGTTCTTTTCCAGAGGACGGTTATGTGAGAATGTTCCTCCGAGGTCGTCCCGTCACCATGCACATCCCGGACGATCAAAAGGAGAGCTACAGCATTGACCAGAAGGTGGCGCTGCCTGAAAGAAAACTCAAACTGCAGTGGGTGTATCCTTCAGACTGGGGCTAGACCCCAGAGTCAATCTGTTCGTTATACTTCTTGTTATGACTTGACTGGAATAGTCTATTTATAAACTTAGATCTACCAGTCACTTTGTTTCTTAACCACAGACCAGGTATGGTTATCGTGGGCGTGACTGCCGCTCCAACCTGTACCTGCTGCCCACAGGTGAGATAGTCTATTTCAACGCCTCAGTCGTGGTGCTTTACAACACAGAGGAGCAGCAGCAGAGACACTATCTGGGCCACAACGATGATGTCAAATGGTGAGTACTTAATTACAAGGCATTATGAATATAATGAATGCCAATGAGAATACCAGTCATTTAATTATGTTGTTCTGTTACATCTGAGTCACCAGAGACAGAGATGAAGAGTGATGTGTGTATTTCTAATACTGTAATGTATGTTTCTCTCCTCTCAGCCTCAGTGTGCATCCTGACATGGTAACCATAGCGACGGGACAAGTGGCTGGAAACACTAAAGATGGAAAGGTGCTGTGAAAACCACACTTGTTATTTTACATGATCAAACAAACTGACAAAACTACACAACTTTTTTAATGTATTGTGATTTAACTTTATTGTATAATTTTTATTTTATAACTAACTTAAACACTATAATCCAGTCATTAATTGTTATTATTGCATGTTGTATAAAACATACAACATACAAGGATGAAAGTAAAGCCTTATCTGTCTTTATTTCTATGCAGCCGTTGGCGCCTCATGTCCGTGTGTGGGACTCTGTGAGCCTCAACACGCTGCATGTGATTGGGATGGGAGTGTTTGACCGAGCTGTTACCTGTGTGGCTTTCTCCAAATCCGTGAGCAAAGTCTTATTATATTATACATTTGTATATTTGATTATATTATGACCATAACATTTTGGATTGAATTATCTCTCCAGAATGGTGGTGCGTTTTTGTGTGCTGTAGATGAGGCCAATGATCACATTCTTTCAGTCTGGAACTGGCAGAAAGAGAAGCAGTTGGCTGATGTTAAGGTTACTTATATTTCTATAGATTTAAAAAAAATAATTATTGACTAAATTATTGACTGAAGTATCATTAGGAAGTTTTGCAGTATGAAAACATTATCCCATTTTTCCTTTAGTGCTCTAATGACTCTGTTTTGGGAGCGGTGTTTCATCCGATGGACGCTAACTTGGTTGTGACCTGTGGTAAATCTCATATCAACTTTTGGACGATGGAGGGAACCACTCTCACTAAAAGACAAGGGCTGTTTGAGGTAGGCTTAGTGTATTTGATAAAAAATATATATTTCTGATGTCAAACATTTTCACCAGTTTTGTTTATTTTTGTGTAAACAACTGAATGGAGACGGCATGGAACCTTTGATAAACCCCAATGCCATGTTTGCTTTTTACATAGACTTAAGAATAATATACTAGAAGATGGCAATTGATTAAGTCTCTGTCTGTAGAAAAAATGTTCATACGCAAAATGGATATGGACAGCATTTGTATGAATATGTTTGTATATCATGTATTTCAGAAACACGATAAACCAAAGTATGTTCTATGTGTGGCATTTGCTGAGAACGGAGATGCCATAACAGGAGACTCCAGTGGAAACATCTACATCTGGGCTAAAGGTAAAAAACTATTGTGTGTCTTGTAGTTACAGACATTTATGTGAACTATTGAACTGAACTAATGTGTGTGCGCATGTTTAGGTGGTAACCGCATCAGCCAGGTGCTGTCTGCGGCCCATGAGGGAGGCATCTTCTCACTGTGTGTACTAAAGGACGGAACTCTGGTGTCTGGAGGAGGGAAGGACCGCAAGGTGGTGCAGTGGGACCGCGACTACAGGAAACAATCTGAGATGGAGGTAGATCAATATAATGGGGCCTGCAATATTCTGATGCAAGTTCAATTAAAAAACT
The DNA here is from genome assembly GCA_036025885.1 of Hypseleotris bucephala. Lineage (NCBI taxonomy): Eukaryota > Metazoa > Chordata > Actinopteri > Gobiiformes > Eleotridae > Hypseleotris > Hypseleotris bucephala. The sequence goes on from JAVQKG010078764.1 coordinate 20,947, forward strand.
CAACAGTTTTTTTTAATTGTATACTTTATTTACTTATAATTGCGTCAAAATGATAACTTAAGGCAAAACAGACTAAAACAACAGCGCAAAAGTAGAGCTAAATTAAGTAGCTTTTAAATATTTAGTCTAGATCTAGTCTAGAAAAAAACAGTGTAAATTTATGACAACTTAAAGACCATAGTGTTTTTGAGTATTATATTGCGATAATGATCATCTTGCTAAATATATTGTACAGCCTTAGTCAGAACAGCAGCTTTACCAAAGTAATGTCTGTGCATCAGGTTGGTGAAGCTTATGGACCAGTCCGAGCAGTGGCTGAAGGCAAACCGGGGGAGCTCTTTGTAGGCACCACCAAAAACGCCATCATCAGAGCTGCTTTCCCCGACACCTTAGATCCAATTGTACAGGTATGCACACATGTATAAACCCGTGTATGGGACAAAACCCCAACAGTAGAATAAACTAAAGCTTATTTATAGGGTCACACTGATGAGTTGTGGGGTCTGGACATCCATCCCTCCATGGAGCAGTTTGTGACCTGCGCCCAGGACAAGCAGGTTCATCTGTGGGACACTAACACCCACCAGCCAATCTGGAGCAAGACGATCGAGGTGAGCTAGTCCTGATCTAAAAACTAATTTAACTTGATCCAGTGTCATCTGTAAATACAGTAAGCTAATGGGATTTATTACATGCTCCAGGATCAAGGACGGTCTGCAGGCTTCCATCCCAGTGGGGCGGTTGTTGCTATTGGCACGATGTCTGGAAGGTTGGATGTTTTACTAAACTATGGAATACATTTATGTTATGTCATTTACAGTAATTTGAGCAACATTATCAAGGTAATGATCCTTATAAAAATATGTTGACATACAAAGCTTTGTGCCCTTTGGAGTTTTTGCTTGTATAAATTATAAAAATTTCTTCTTTATTCAAAGGTGGTTGGTGCTGGACACTGACACACCGGATCTTGTTTCTATGCACACTGATGGGAATGAGATCATCTCCAATGTCAAGTACTCCCCAGGTAACACTATTGTCCCAAACAGAACAATAGTTTAACTGTGGATCTGTTGGTAAAGTAGTTGTCCTATAACTTGAGGGGTCAGTAGCAAAAGTAATTGTGACTTCTTCCTCATTATTCAGATGGAAAGTTCTTGGCTGTTGCTTCTCATGACAACTTTGTTTACATCTACTCAGTAACAGAGGGTGGCAGAAAGTACAATCGTGTTGGTAAATGCACTGTATGTATCAAACTACAAGAGATTTGCTGTTCTTCTTAACATTATTATCATTAACATCATTATTGAGTGGGCTTGTGTTTCATTCTCAGGGTCACTCCAGCTTTGTAACTCACCTGGACTGGGCAACAGACAGTCAGTACCTCGTCACTAACTCAGGAGACTATGAGATCCTCTTCTGTAAGTCCTATCACTGTACAGTTTTATTTCAATATAATGCGAAGATATTTATTTGTGTTTTTCTTTATGTTTTCAAACCAGGGGAAGCTCCTAGCGGTAAACATGTGACCAACATGGACACAGTGCGTAACCTGCAGTGGGCCACTTCCACATGTACTTTGGGCTTCACCACTTTTGGTAATATTTCTTCTCAGCTTTATACAGAAACACACAGTCAGAATAGAGGTGTAAGAAGCGAGAGTCAGTTGAGACAGCCTCTTTTCTACATTGACTAATGAGAAGTGTGTCTTTGTTTTCCTCAGGTATATGGCCTGATGGTGCAGATGGCACTGACATCAATGCTGCCTGTCGATCACATGATGGGTCCCTGCTGGCTTCTGCCGATGATTTTGGCAAAGTGCACTTGTTCTCCTTCCCCTGTTCACACCCAAGGGTCAGCCACTTTTAAAATATCTTATTCTTGAGTCTTGTCTTTCAAAACCATATACTCATTTACCCCTCTATACTTCCTCAGGCTCCAAGTCACGAGTACAGTGGCCACAGCAGTCATGTGACCAACGTTGCCTTCCTTTACGATGATAGTCACCTCTTATCCACTGGAGGAAAAGACACCAGCATCCTACAATGGGTCATGGCCTAGGTGATTCTACTCTTCATCACTGTTTGAGCCTCCAGACCACTCGGGGCAGCACCTCCACTGTGCCTACAGTAATTTAGATAACCCAGGCTGAAATGGCATACTCTCACATTTGCTATGCTTGGATGTTAAATGCTTAAGCAGTATGCACATGACTACACTCTTTTAACACAGTTTTAAATACAGTGATGTATGATGCAGATTAGTAACTTGACAAAAGCGTTTTCTTTGAATGTGAAGGCCTTGCTGTAATGTTATTTCTACCTGTGCCTATACTGGACTCCTGTAATGGCCCTTTAATTGGACTTACACCTGTTTCAAAAGACATGTGATTGTATTGTGGGTGTTTACATCTGAACTGAAATACAGCAGACATAATGCACACTGCTGAATCCGCATTGTATTTATTAGTTAAAATTGAACACTGTACTAGAAGCATGATGGCATAACTTCTGAAGCAAAAGAAAGGTAAAAATATGGCATATGGAGGCTCATGTGGTGAATGCACGTTTAGCTCTTATGAGGAGACTGGTTAAAATAGGTGGTGGTACTTACATTGAAAACCTTTCCTACTATAATGCAGATTGTTTTACCCTCTTGAAGTAAAGATTTGCAGTACATTGTGTTGGTATAGTCTGTAACTGGTACAAAGTGGCTGTAATTAATTATGTATTGGGCTGTTTGATTGTACTACTGACACATCGCAAAAAAGGGCGAGCATGACAGACCACTTATGTAGATATTGCAAAAGTCTATAGATAAATAAATTATATATCTAACAGTACTATATAATGCAGTATATCCGAGTGGCTGTGTTATTTTAATATTTATCTGTAATAATAATAAATGTTGTGGCACTTTTAGCGGTTGACTGATGGCTATTATAGATCTGCTGTAAAAGTTGAGTTTGAGCTTCTGTTTTGTTAATAAAGTTTTTACTTGAGCAGTTTAAAAGCCTCTTTATTGTATTACTTTTTTAGACAAATTACAAAATGCAGTCATCTCTTGGATAGTAAAGAGACATGTTTCTATTCAGGTGTTTTTATTCTGCAAGAAATAAATAGTTAAACTTTTAAAAACATTTTTGAACAAATAATGCAGTGGTTGCAACAGCTTTGCCCATTCATAGTCTTTAAATGTTCACATAGTGTAGCAAACATTCAGGCTGGGCTGCTTTAGTTCAAGTTGAGTCCTGACCATTGAGGTATACACTCAATGGTCCTGACTGAAGGCTACAGGTGAGTGTGCTCTCGTCTGCAGGCCGCCCCCTTGAGGAGGTTCAAAAGCATTGCACTAAGAGTTCTACCTATACAAAATGAATCAATAAAATTCAGTCTAATACTGAAAAAATAATATTGTTTAACATGGCTTTAAGCAAATAGTGTTCACAGATTTATTTTTACTATTACAGTCAGACTGTAAAGTACAATTGAAACCATATTGCTTGGTTTCAGTGACATAAGAAAATATGCAACACAAAATAAAAATGTTGCTTTTATGCATTATCCACAAATTGTTATTTTTAATCAAACAGTAAATTATAACTTTATAATTGTTATGGACACAAGTCAGTGAGCCCTTATGCTTTATGCAATGGAAAATATTGAATATCTACACGACAGGTAGCCCTAAAACAAAGGCAGAGACAATACAAAGTGTGATCACAAGTATCTCATATAGGTATATGTGAAAAAGCTCTTTTAGCTTTAAGTGCAGTAACTGTAGTTTGGTTTGCTCATTTTCTAAACAGTTTTCAAACATTTAAATTAATTGACATAATGCATTCATTAAGTAGTTCACCTCTCATTGTAAGTTTAAAATAAATACTTTGTACGGATAGACCAACTAGCTAGAGAACAGAGCATTTAAAATAACTGCATTGTTCAATTGTACGTAAATGTAACCTGGTCTGACTTTTCAGACCCCACAAGCATCGTGACACATCTTCCACCACAAAACAAAATAAAGAAACTCTATTGAGCAGCATGCATTTGAAAGTACATACATTCACACGTCTAAAAGACCAGATCCACACCATGCACACTTACATTCACACACGTTTGGCAAAATACTGATTTAAATAGTCTCTCCATATGTGCCTCTTCGCTCCTTGACGGCAGATTTATGCATTTCAGTTTTAGAAATACATTGAAATGTTGATGGCAACTGTGGCATTGTGAAAGCAAAGCAGTAAAAACAAACATCAGATTGTTTCATTTTTGCCTCATCGCTGCTGCTCCTCCTGTTTTAAAGTAAGGCAGGAAGTACAAGTATATTAATTGTCAATATCTTTTTTTTTCTTCTGACCACTGGTAGGCAACACACACTAGTGCTCCTAACCTCTGATCAACACAAGAGGGCAGCAGAGACAGAGAAGTGGACTGACAGCCTTGAAAGGACACTGATATGAAGCGCCACACCAACACACCAAACATCAAGAAAGACTCTTCCCTTTCTTCAGCACAAACTAACACCGCTCTCTTCTTCACTTTCTCTTATTACTGATATTCTTCATACTTATCCTCTTGAAGGTTTCTAAGTGCCCGTTTTGGCAGGAGTTTAAACAGTGGCTTGTACCTTAGGTTTAGGCCATGTAAATGAATGTGTTAAGGTCTAACTCGTCCCTCTTTATGTACTTGTGTTCAATCAGCCACTCGATCTGCTCCTTGATCATCTTCTTCTGAGGTAGAAACATGTTCTTCAGGATCTCCACCAGCTCTGTCTGCAGCTGAGCATTACTGATCCTCTTTCTCATTTTCATTATCTGGATGATAGCCTCCTGAACAGAATAATGCATTTACAGTTATATAAACACTAAATAACCAATTTCAGTGCTAGGTGTGGCCAATATGGTAAAAATATATATTTAAATAAACATATCCCAATTTTATTAAGATCAAAATCATGATTTCAGTTTTCAGCACAATTTTAGTTGACTGTATTTTTAGTCTTACACAGAAGACATACAATGCTTATCATAATACTTAACACTATTTATCTTCCCTTTTTAAATTGTTATGGACACTGGGATTGTTACGGTAAAAATGATCAGAGCTGTACAATGCTCTGTATAGTTTGTACCTGAGTTCGAAGAATCCTGAGCTGAACAATCCCCTCATTTTCTTCTTCTCTCATTCTTTCTGTCGTTAGTTGCAGCCGACCGATAAGATTAATTTTTCCTCGCTTCTGGACTTTGTTGTTCTTTCTGTTGCCAAGCAGACACATTTTAAGAAATATTTTATGGAAATTATGGACAGTAACTGACTACATAACAAGCTATAATATACATCAGTGAGAACTCCTGGTTAACAAAGAAGATCGTCCCGTCTGTGAAGTCTTTGGGGGAGTTCACAGGAGGGTCATAGGACAGCACTTGTCTCTTCAGTTTGGGGAAAGCAACCAGGGACTGCAAAATAACAAAATAATTAGCAACAATTTATACTTTTTAAATTTAAAATTATTATACAAAAAATTGTTCGAATTTAAAAATGATAAAACATTAGTTATATTGTTCTGACCCAAAGTGTGCGCCGCAGCTCAGCATCAGGCAGCTCTGTGGCCAGTTTGAGGTTCTCGAAGCTGATTCTTTCTCTCGGTCTCTGGTTCCACGCAAACAGAACGGCCAACTGAAACGTGGTCACCTCCAGATCATACTGACCCACCTCATTTTTAAAAGTGATCTGTACAAGACATAAACACAACTTGAATCATAAAAAAAGCATAACCTCTAACAATAGGTAGACTTTGGGTTTTGGTATAATTTTTTTGCTCCATTTCTCTTTCACTCACAATGCCGTTGGACATGAGGTGATGCCAGTGGAGTTTGCGTCCACTGTGGTTCTTTTTGTAAAAGTCCTCCACTTCAGGGATCAGGTCCTCCAGTTCAGTCGGTAATGAGACAAAAACCTTTTCACTGCTGCGTGACCAGGCCCCAGCATTCAGGATCTTAATGTTCACACTGTCAGCTGCACACAGAAGACAGATATTGGCATTTAATGATATAATTAATAATCTTTTATACTGTTTCACCTTAATTTATTTCTCATATAATGCATACTTTCTATATTGTTATATAGTTTCACAAGTGTTTTTTATTTACCTGGTAGAGCCAACTTGTTGTGTTTGTGCACTTCTTTGAAGACCTGGTTTAGATCCTCCGATACTTTAATATCTTGAAACATTCGGGCCAGTTTATTCACATAGTCCGCAGGCATCCCAACTTCCTATTAAGAAACACACAAAGATACATACAGTACTTATTTCTTTAAAACTTTTGGTATAAAGTTATTGCAATTTCTATAATTATTAGATTGTAAGGGGGTCTTACCCTCAGCCACTCCACCATGTTTTCTTCAATCTCACTGTCTGCAGAAATGTCAAGTATCAGACGTCTCGTGAGGTGAGCTTTATGGTATCTCATAAACACATCTTTGTTCTGGACATACTTTAACACCAAGAGCTGCAGGAACAAGGGTTTAAGTGAACATAAAAACAACTTAGGCCTAATTATTTTAGCAGGATGAAGAAAATCTCACCACTTCTTTAAGTTTAAGCTCAATTTCTTCTGAGGTGAGTTTCTTGCTGAGTGGAGTTTTCCTTAGAAGCATGTCACAGTAGTTAGCCAATAGTTCAGGGCATTTAGATTCAGGCTGTGTCTTCATGCCCACACTAAATATTAAAAATCAAGAGACCCAATGTTATTTGTTACAATCACCCAACACCTACAATATTGAATAAAACCCCATTATATCACTCTTCCACCCACCCTTTCTGTTTCATTGGCAGCTCCAGTTTAAAGATCGTTGCATCATTGACAACAGCCTTATAAGCCTGTAATGTGAACAGTGTGTTAATAATATTACACAACAAGTTATTGAGCAAAGGAAAATAGAAAACAGACCTTATCTCTGGCCGTGAGAAAGCGGGGGTCGTCCTGAAAGGCCTCCTTTACCAGTTTACTAAAGCGGTTGAACAAAGTCAACAACTGCTCCACGTATTTCTCTGAGTCCTGCACAAAATACACAAAGATTAGTGAAAAATCACATTTCAGGGCATAAAGCAGTGTGTACTTTATACATATTTATACTGTTGGTGTACATACAGTAGTGATAGTCTCAGCTGCAGCCACCATGTCTGCCAGTCCAGCATTAATAATATGATCTTCAAGATCTTTAAGCATGGGATCAATCCCACTGGGAACTTTGTCCATCAGTGAAAACATAAGATGTAGCTCTGATTGACAAAAATAAGTAAGAGTTACACAGAGTTACAACAAAACTAAATGTAAAATTATCAGTGCTGAACTCACTGTCTGTCTCATTGTGTTTGATCATCCCGGGACATTCAGCGAGGATCGTCTCTTTGAAAGAAGTTACCAGTGCATTCACACAACATTCCATAAGCTTTCCGAGTAGAAAACAAGAAATATGTTATATATGTTTTTCTGTAAAAATTAAGCAATCTCAAAAATGCAGGAACGATAAACCACACTTACTGCTTGAACAGAGTTACATTCACGTCTTGTCTCCAGATATCTAAGTGCTCTCTTTTCCTCTTCTCTCAACTTTGCATCTGCCTTTTTAAAATAAAATACACAGAACACATACAATAAA
>JAVQKG010078881.1:0-32187 GCA_036025885.1 Hypseleotris bucephala
CCCATCCCCAGCCATAAACAGAGTAATGTAGTTTATGCTATTCAGTGTAGCCAAGAAGACTGCAAAGACCTATATATAGGAGAGACTAAACAACCATTACACAAGAGACTATACCAGCATAGATACAGTAAGGAGTCTGCAGTACATTGTCACCTTAAGGATACAGGTCATTCCTTTGAAGACAGTGAGGTACGAATATTAGCTAGGGAGAGAGGATGGAGTGAAAGAGGAGCCAAAGAGGCAGCTTTTTGTCAAAAAACACCACCCTTCTGTTAACAGAGGAGGTGGTCTCAGGTACAATCTCTCACCCATCTACAACAGCATCATAAAAGATTTACCAAATAAACAAGTAATTTCTACCAGGACAAAGGCAGTTTCACCCGAAACTACTTCACATACTAATGGCTCCCACCCCCAGCAACTGAGACCACATGACACTAACGCCCCGAAACTAACCTAGCCCTTTCATCACTCACAGATCATTAAGAACAGGTTTAGGTTAAACCCTCCCACTCAGGATTAGGATATATAACTGAACTCTCTCCAGTCAACTTTTAGTACTGAAGTAAAGCATATGCTGTTATGACAAATTTATTTAAAGGCAACAGAAAGCTACAGTCACTGCAATACATTTTTTTCTGTTATTGAGGCATAGTTGTGACCAGGTTATGCCGAATGCCAAAGATTAGTACCTAAACCAATTGTGTAGCCTAATAGCATTCTGTCCACTACCTATGAATTTGCTATTGTCATTACCTCCACTTTATGAGCTACAACTATTTATATTAACTTGACCATGCATATTTTCAGAAATCTTTAAGTCGAATAACTTGTCTTACACTGTCCACTTACAACTTTTCAAACAAAAGAAAGTACAAATGAAGCTCTGCATAAAGCGTATTTGTTCCCATTCAGTATAGTGGATAATGTTGTGTCCAATATAAAGAATGCCTTATTTTCTATTCTCTTTCCCCAATCAACTTGTAAATTGAAGTACATTTGCTTCATCACAAATATGAGTTATCTTGCACTCCCGGATCTCTTTCCAATTCTTATTTCCCACTTCTCATAAATGCATACACTTTCCTTTGAACGTCCCATTAATTCCTTTTTTTTTTTTGAGACTGGAAATATGTTCACAATATATAGGTGCCATCTATCTCGCCGCAAACCAATTTCTCTCTAGATGTATTATGCATTTGCCAGTATTGAATGTTCTTTTTGTAACCGGTGCATAACCTTCTCCCCTCCTCCTTTAAGAGAAAATATCATTGATTGCACCATTGCCCTTGGTTTCTTTTCATTTGACGTCTCTTCCTTTGTCCAATCAGAGCGCTTGTCTCATTCCTGTATACACTTCTGAAGCACAGTGCCGTCCTCCTTCCCTTTACAATTACAACTACTGTTAGAATTCACCAGGTAGAGGTCAAGAAGATCCAGGGCAAAGTTGTCACATAGTCAAGAAGTAGTCAAGTAGTAAGAATAATACAAATATTTACTATTTATACTCTTGATTTATTCCACATTCTCACACTCATCATGGTCACCTACCTCTAAAGCCCTTGACCGGACTGACAATGGCAGCCATACGCATAAAAAGCCCATTTCACAACCACTCACACAATCATACTAGCTTCTATTACTTGTGGGTAAAGTGTTTTACCCAAAGACACAACACAAATGTTAACTAAGCCGATCTTCCTGCAAGATTTTTAGTTTCACTTTCGAACCCTTCCTACACTTTTTTAGCAACAGGTTTTTCCATTGGCTCTCTTTGTTTATCAAGAATTTATTTTAATGAAACAAGGCTGTGATCTTTAGATGAAATCTTACATTGTGTTCCTTAATGCAGATATTACACAGGTAAAAGTTTTCAACAAGTGAGTCAAGTAAAGTATTGAATTTAAAGTTCAGTAACTAAGTAAAGTTAAATAAAAATGTATTTCATAGACTATTGTAGACTTATATTACAGTAAACATTTTGTCTTTACTTGATAGACTCTAACTAGACTATTGTAGACTTATTTAAAAAAAACTATTTTCTTTCTACCCTTAGGACTGGTAATGCTAAAGCTACCAGTACTGCTTCCACCAAGCATTACTTGAGTAAAAGTACCATGTCCTGCCCCTGGAGTCTGTGTGCTGATGTGGTCATACTTGGCTCTCCTTGATGGCTGCCTTCCATCCTCTTATATTAAAGGTCTGATTGAAAGCTCCATCAGATTTCTCCTGATAATGTCATCAAAGTTCCTGAGTGGAAACCGAGAGGCCTCACTCCTCCAAACTTTTCTCGGACGTGACGGCTACAAATCAAAACGGGAAATCAGTGCTTTTACAACCGTCCATTACATTAATCAATCCTGTAATAAATCCCCCAGAATGAACGCAGTTATTTTCAAAGTGTGGTCGTGAAAAAGATGCATGGCGGGCCGCTGTGTTGTTTAATCGTTAACGGTATAAAAATGATACCCATCTTCTGTAGAGGCCACACCGGGTCAAATGCTGGCTTTTTATTATTATGGTTCTGATTAAGTTTTATGAATTTCTCAATAGCCTCGGCTGATTTAATAACCTGCGACGGCCGAAGAAGGGAGAGGTGGTGGTGGTGGTAAATAAAAATAATACAAAGGCAAATGAATGACAGAGTAAATGATAGCTTTAATGAGGTTTATTCACTTCAATAGACAATCATTATGCTGTCAGTGTTGTTTATGGAAGAGTATGGATCATCTGATGGAGATTTCACAATTGTCCTTTTGATTGAAATGTCTGGATTTGTAATTATACCGGGCAAAAGACATATTAGAAAGTCTTTGTTAACAAATTACAATATGTCGCTATTATTATGTGTATTTTCTTCTGCAAATAAAACTTACTGCTGTGGTTTAGGTCAGTCAGTAGAGCATGAGACCCATATACAGAGGTTACAATGCTCATCCAGACGTTGTGAGTTTGACTCCGGCTCACGACAGTTTTCCAAATGTTGCTCCCTGTCCTGTCAACTAAAGCCAAAAATGCCCCAAAAATGTAGATAAGTTCCATAATTCAAAATTCAACTGAGCACAATACAACGTCCTGCAAGACATCATGTTCTTCTTCTATTTCCAGCACGTATGACTAAAACGGCTAAAAAATGTTTACTGTTATTACTTCCTCAGGCAATTTTTCCCACCATTCACCCATTCTGTTTGCATTTGTGGCATTAAATTGGTGAATGTACTGCACCAATAGTAACTAAAAGCAGCCTCCATCAATACTGTGGTTGTGGGACAGTAAAGTATTTTCCGACAACCAAAATATCGTAGCTACTGTATTTAGCAGTGTCCATTTACACAGTGACGCATATACTTGTCTATCAAATCTACAATCTTAGCCTGTTTCTGGTTATCTTGACGTGACATAGGCTGACTTGAATATATGTCTTTGATTCATTTGGCATCTCCTGTTGTCCGCTCCGACTATAAGGCTTCCATATGTACCCTATTCTTCTAATGCAATAGGCCTTTTTAATAATCAAGGCAGAAATTGCACTTAGTCTGTAGGGGAGCTGTGGTTTGTGGCCTTTTGAGATGGAGTGCTGTATAAGTGAAAGATGTGTCTGCTCAACTGAAGTTGGCATTTCAAAGGTGGCAGTCTAGACTCAACATCGCACTCAATATAGCTTTATCCACGAATATACTTGGGCAAATGGAAATCTGAAGTGGCTTATTTTCAAATTTTCTAACCAGACAGTCTCATAATTAGTTTTGTTGATCCAAAGTAATGACTTGATGACACAGCCAAATTACTCCTATTATCCTGAGTAGTCATTGTTGCTTCTTGCCACTTGAATAACTTTTCTTAAGACATATTGTTTCAGATTTAAATATTTTCTATTAAACCAACTGTGACCTGGATATTTTGAAAGTCCACAGAAAGAAGAATCATATCTAAAATCAGCTTAGTTGTACTTTTAGCTTGGATTTCTTGGAGTTTTAAAAAAAAAAAAAATTGGAGTGATCTTTGGTTCAGACACTATGTACCCTTAGGGCTCCCTCTCAGATCTTTTGAACGAGGTGTGTATTCAGGGCAGTGACCAGCTCTTGAACCATTGGGACCGTATTTCATCTTTGCACTTTGAAAAGTTCACTCATCCTGGCAGTCTGGGTTACATCAGCTGAAATAGTATGTCATTCTTCAAAATCTATGGAAGTGGTTGCATAGTAGTTTTAGAGCAACAAAGACAACACACTTTTCTTCAGATTGTCTAGTATGTTGTTAGCTAGCACTCAGTTTAACTACCCTTGACAGCTTCTGACTCCAAAAACAACATATATCTAGGTCACTGGCCAATTTTCTTCTATTATTTGGCTTTCTTTGCAAGTTGGTATAGCTATCATTTGGTTGCTCTTACATTTACTACAGCTCCACTTTGGATGACAGGAACAGAGAGCTCTGCTGCATAAATAGGTTGACTACTTTTGAAGTACTTGCTAATACTGTCTAGCCACTTATCATCAAAACCATCAAAATTTTGAATTTTTCCTGACTTAGTTTAGCTACAACTATTGAAAATGTATTTGTAATTTGGTAAACTTCATCTGTCAAAGCGCACCAATAGCTAATGTTCTTTGATAATACTAAGTGGATTTAAAACAACTTGAATACGCACATATCCTCGTTCTTTCCCATCATTAAATTGGCCTTGACGTGTGTCTCGTCTTGTTAAAGTAGAATTTAAAAGCTAAAGATTCAAATGACTCATGTTAAAAAGTTGTAACCCAGACAGCTGCAATTACCGTCAAGTCCCCACCAACTCCTTCAAGTGAGTGAGAGAATGTCACCCTCCTCACATGCGACTTAAGAGTCATTCCCAAAAAGCCTTCATTTGCTTTAAGCCCGCCATCTTTCTTTTTCAAATCGGACAAGAAGAGGCCTCATCCATCTCCTTCAAAACCAGACAGCGCTAATGATCCGACTTAATTCTCCCACAAACTCTGAACGCATCCCAAAGTGAGCGCTCACATCCACAAATGATTACTATGTTTACTCTGAGACAGATTAACACCTTCTACCAATCAATGCCCCGCCCATTCTGTCATCATTAATGGACTGGCTTTACTTGAGATCTCACACAGGAGCGGTCAATCACTAGCCAGCCCCTAATGACTTGGTTTTGTCAAAAGACGATGTGTATGAATGAGTATAGTGGCACAACACTATACGGAGATTGGATAACTAGAGCTAATGGGGCGATATATCAAGGCGTAATCAGGAGAAGTCACTAAAATGCTTAATAGAGCGCAGAAATCAGAATGGATGTCAGGCAGGGTTTTAGAATAATAAAGTTTGTAGACAAGAATTAATACAATCATGTCAAGAGGATGAGATGTGATGCTTTTGTGGTTGGGTTTCAAATCTTGCCAGATGAAACCACAAAAATTGGCTTGCTTATGAATATAAAACTAAAATATTAAGATGGTTTGTTAATGTTGCGATAAACAGTGTAATTAGACAGTGGATATCATCAAGAATATAGTGTTTCCATGACGACAGGACACTTTGAGCACATAAAGCTACAGGCATTTGTCAGTGTGACCTCAGTGTGGTGCTCAGTGTCACTCCTAACCTTTCTTTACTAAATGGCCCTTCCTCATTCCTGCATTAAGTGTTGTTAAATGAACACATGTGAAATGAAGACACATCCAAATAACCGTACAGCTCCATGTTCCTTTTCATTTGCTGCTGTTTTGTTGCCGTTTGGCTCTTTTTACAGTGAGTGACTTCTTGGCTTGCTGCACTTTTGGCCACACACTTGGCCGCGGTTCATCCGTGTTTATTAAATTTAAAAGTTAAGCTTCTTTTCAAGCCTAAATTCATCCTGCAGACATAGACACAGTTTCTCTAAGCACTGTATCTTGTTCCTCACAGAAACACCGAGCTAAAAACAAGCTGGTATTTAGCTAAGACCTTTGCAGTTTATACATGCAAAGTCAATACAGTGTTTCTAGGGCTTACGACATGCAGAGGAATGGGCTGGGAAGAAAAAGCATTTGAAGTCGAGGGCAATATGCTGATCTCATTTCCAGCTGTTATGGTAATGGCTGCTGGATGACTCATTCTAATGCAAGTATTCATGATAATAACATGATACTGGACACCATTCATTCAGCTAATATACAGATGTAATTATACAATAGGAAAAATGGAAGGCTGTTGACACAAATGAACACTATAGACTAGGTAGCACATAATCAGATTAAAATCTTTGAATTAGTTCAAAAGTGGACAAACTAGTGAAGAAAAAGCTTCTTATTTTTGTCAATATAGGTTTTATATTCAGACTGTAGACTGTCAGACTAAAATAAAATGATGGATTTGTATAATTAATCAGATTTTGGCTGAACAAAATCTGTTTTTAATCTCAAGGTATCCCAGACAGGTATTTTTATTATTAAATATGTATGTATGGGTATTGAATTGTGCATAATTCATAAGAGATCTGTCCAAAATGATTAAAAAGTGTTGCATTTTATAAAACAGAAGTTGAAAATATCTGATATAAAATTGCAAGTGCTGGTCTAAAGGCTTGAGGCAGTTGCTGTTGGAATAATAATAGTATTAGAAAGAAAGATTAAAAAGCTGAATACCCTAATCCTGTGGGGAGCGGAGGAGGGATACTGTTTACAAAATTAAGTCTTTGAAAAGGTGAAATTGTAGCCTTGAGTAAGCGTCGATCCACTCTTCAAATTCAAACTCCACAATTCACTCCAAGTATTTTAATTAGTCATCTTTAGCCGTTAGTTTAGCCCGCCGTCTGCTCCATTGTCTTAGTGCACTTTGACTTCCTTCCAGCCCTCCATTGTCTGCTCTCCTCACTCTAACTTCTTCAACATGAGAGACTTTGGCGACTGACAGAATCCTGCTCTTGTGCCTGGACACGCCTCACTGAACTGCAGCTAAGGATTTGAAATGGAAATGAGGTTAAAAAGCTTAGTTTTCCAGACACTAGTTCTGCTGTCTTTGGCCTTGTTCAGATGACTACAAAATATTGACTTCTAAGGAATGCTTTATTACAAGATATGAGTCACTTTTCTATTGTACAAATTGGCAGTGTTTTAAAAGCTGTGTGGGCTTGAGTCACGCAGTCAGGCTTGTTAAGAAATAACCATGTTGAATTTGTGGAAAGTAGGAGACAAATTAAAGTGAAGTGCAAAATGGTAAAATGGATTTTGTCAAGTCAAGGCAGCAACAAATATTAAACTAGAATTAGACCACCGCCAAGGCAATGCAATCAGTATATTTTTGTGTGTCTATTTCTTTCCACTGTCTTCACCCAATTATCAAGTAGGACTATGGTCTAGACTGCCTCTAATTGCTAAGTGTCAAGACAGCCTTATTATAACTTTGTCTGCTGCTCGCCATCTTAGTAAGGTAAAAGAGGGAGCTACAAAGATGTCTCGAGTATAGAATTAGCATAATGTAAATGGAAAATGTATTCGGTTTTTGAAGGTGGCCCATTTCATAACTCTTTTTTTTTTACTATACTTGCATTAATTTGATCATACCCTACCAATAGCTGAGGCAAAAAAAAATAAGGTTTAGAAAGTTTAATATTGCTTAAACACAAAATTATTTGAGTTTTTTTTTTTCTAAAATAGACCCCTCATATTCTATTCAAAGTGACTCAAAAATGACACTTAACATTTAATTTTCACTTTACACAATTTCTTCTCCAAATATTTTTAAATCTAGCCTGTCAGCGTATTAAGATGCTGCATTGGTGGAATGTTTGTCTTTGTGTAATAGTGCTAGACCACTTCTTCACCATCTTAGCTGTCTGGAGCTACCAGTTAAACCTGCTAACATGAGAGCATCCTTAACTCGAGCAGTTCATTCAGCCTGATTACTCCAGGCGGGCCTTGACCTCCCTCTATCAACACGTATCTCAGCATAGACGTTTACTCAACCTTCCTTCAACCCACTTCACTATAAGACTGGGCCCATGGGGGATCTTTACTATGCACTCATAATTCAAAGTAGCCCTTTAGCTTGATTCTTCTAAGACTGCACCACCATACATACATGCCAAGTGGTGGATGCTGTAAATAAGTGGTATCCAATTGTCAAAAAGCTGAAAGTAGTACTGAAAAAGTTGCAGTAAATAGCCATAAATTGCATGCATATTTGTCTTTGAAAAGTCCTCACCTTTTTGCAAAGTTGTATAAGTTTCAGATTGATTTGTTTTGAAGGAGATGGTCTGGATCCACACTTCTAATTGAGATCTTGCACTGGGGATTGTGGGATTGTGGGCAGGCGAGGTGTTGTTGTGGATTAGGACTTATCTAACTCTTGGAAAGGCTCCAACAGGATTCACAGACTTCAGTGTCCTTCAAATAGGTGCTACTACAACCAGGGAACTTTGTAGAGCAGGAATAGAACCGGGAAGCTGACCTGACAAATAATATAACAGCAACATTTATGTGTATTTTAAGCAGTGTATTGGTCCTGTATCTTTGGATGCTTGCTCGAATTGTAAATTTAAATGTATGTTAATGTGTTGCAGATAGTTTTAGTTTGACTTTCTACGTATGTTGAATGTACATGTATTAGCCGATGTTTCAATGTGGACAAGTAGTGTAGAGAACTAAGTAGAAGCTTGGAAGAAAAAAACACATCACAAATAAAAATAAAAAAACTTTACTTTTTTAAAAATCACAAATTCAAAAACAAAATCACAAATTCAAAAAAAATTACAAATGAAGTGGTTCTTAATTAAATCATTTCTATTTAAAATACTGTATAAATACCAGTGAAACATGCAATGATGCTTACAATAATTTAATACTATGGGTTTATCTGTAATGTTGGCCACATAAGAGTGACCGGAAGTAAATAAAAAAGGACTTGGGTCATCGAATTGCACTTGTAAGCTTTGTAAAATGGCCACAGTAAAGTCAATTATCTGGCTTCCTCAGATAGAAGCACTTGACATGAAAGCACGGTCAATACAATCGCTAACTCGGACTATCTAAGGACTAAACAGAGGCATCTAAACCCTTTCAATGTCCCACCAATATTTTGGACTAAATTGCCTTTTCATAATCTGATGTTGCTAACAGTATTTCCTCCACTGTCTGTCCTTCCCTCCCTCGTCCCTGTGTGTTGACTGTCTTAGCAGAATCCCTGTTCAGCGGCCTGGGTCTGGGGGCCGTGGTGGGGCTTGGTCTGGGTGCTCTGCTGCTCCTTCTGGTTCTAGTGGACATCAGCTGTTTCTTCTTGAGACACTGTGGTCTTCTCATGTGCATCACACGGACGGTCTGCAGTAAGAAGACAGCCACCAGCGGCAAGGGCAAAGACATGGAGGAGGGCAAGGCAGCATACTTGTGAGTCACTGTCTATACTATTGTTCATATGTGTCACCGGGCCATTCATGCTTGCAGAGGGAGCATCTGCTGTGGGTGTATCTTGACCTGTACTGGGAAATTTGGAAACATTTGAGCATGTGTTTTAAAAGTCAGATAGTAGATGGAGAACTCAGAGTACAGAATTTGACCACACTGTAAAAAGTCATAAAGTTACCTTCAATGTGGAATTTGTTTTCACATAATAATATGAGTTTCTTCTTCTAAGCTATGACTGAATGTGCTGAGTTCAAGTGTAAAAAATAGCAGTAAAACTATATTTAGTGAGTTGTAACTTGTACTTGGATAACTTAAAATGTAACTTAATTCTATAATTTTACACATGACTTTTTACAGTGCAGGGTTGATCACAAAACATTTGTTTGTGCCATTGACAATTAAAATAGTGGACACAAAGATGTGAGCATTAGCTATAACTACTTTCTGAACAATTTTAAAGGTGTAGTCCAGGCATTTTCTAATGTAAGAAATCATGATGTAGGTTGTCAATTATAATTATTATTTTACAAGTACATCCCTGACCTCTACAGCAACATTGACCAGTACATAAATTTAAGTGAAACTCAACTTCTGTTAACATACTTTAGTATTGTAAGTATTATAAGGTCTATTACAGAAGACCTTTTTCATAGACCTCTTGTAGCTGAGAAGTGTTTTCAAAAGTCCACTGGTTGAAGCTGATCTTATATAAGGTCACATAGAGTTTGTCAGAAGCAACAAGTAACTTAAAATCAATGCCATCTACTAACACTGTACATCCAAGGTCAAGCTAATGAATCACACCACTGCCTGCTGAACACTTGTATCATACTTTATTAGAATCAACTTCTGCCCACTTCAGTCCACTATTTTACCTATTTCACTTAAAAAAAAAACAAACACAACAAGCAGAATGAATCTCTTCAAGCAATGTAGCGCCTCAGAGTTGAAAGTACTCTCAAGTCCTCTATATGTGCTGCCAGTGAGAAAAGAAGCCTTTTTTTTACCATTTAGGTACACCTACAACAGCAGCCCAACCACCTTTTCAACCACAGTATGTCTTTGATAATGTCTTTTCCACCATCAGTTTGAGTTCTCCATCGGCATGCCCCCTGTGTAGACCCCATCACCACCATGCATGTTTATGGGGATATCCATCTCCATTCTGGTGTCATGTCTTCTCTTTGTGCTCTCTCTCTCTCTTCATAAGAAATGCATGCCAGCGACGCCAGTGACCCCCTCCACACCGCCGAGACCTGTGCATGTGCGTATACCAGAAGCTTTACATTCTTTCTCCTATCATCACACTTAATAGAAACTGCCCGCCCGCCATCGAATTCACAGCACAATCGATTTTCAGCATTGCACACCAGCATTTTTATTTTTTTTTATTTTTACGTGGGGGGGGGATTCATGGTGCCATTTTTGCACTGGGAGTTGTCAGCGTGCCAATCTGTGGGGAGCGAGAGGAGGGGAGGTTACGAGGTTTTGCTGAGTCATATTCCTCAATGGCTACAAGGCTGAGTGACTGACTGCTTAGAATGCATTCATAATATACAGTATAAGACTTCTGAAGGATGTCACAACTCACGCTAGCATTTATGTTGCAGTTTATTAGCCTAATAATTCAACACGGCCAATGCAGCCATGTTAATGCAAAGTGGTTTTACAAGAGAATTTAATCAGGATTGTAAACAACACATCGAAGTGCAAATGGAGGTAACAACTTTAAAGGTATACAATCCAAGAAATGCATAGGTTTTTTTTCCTATATTGTTTTCATCAGTGGTCAGAAATTTAAAGCTGAGAAATGCTGTAGACCAGTTAGTTGCATGTGGTTGGAATATTTTTCATAAATATTTTATTTTTCAGTATGCCATCATTAAAAATATATTTTTTACAGGTACAGGCAAAATCACATAAAAATTAAGAGTAATTTTGTTTACAGATTATTTTCAACCCACAGAAATTGTGCTTATGAAGATGATTAGCATGCTGCTGAAAATTCAGTTGCACTATGAAATATGAATACACAGCTACAAAGACCACAGACTAAAAGGTGCACTTGTATCTTATGCCAAGAAAATAAATAGTTTTCATAACCAAAAATATAGAAAGCGTTATTTGACTCTGATAAAATAAAAATAAAAGCCACTGAGTTCCATTTAGTGTGCTACACATAGCCCATTACCATGTGCAAGAGAGAAAAAGAGGAAGAGGCTGTTTGTGAATGTGTTTTCACATTATTCCTACTAATTTACACCACAGAGAAGACTTACTTCCTGTTAGCTGTTACATATGTGTTGAAATAGAGCTGAGATGAGCAGTCAGATCCATACGGTGAGATATTCCAATCAGCTGTATCGAGTGCACGGAGATAACACAACACTCTAACTCCAGTCAATAGTGCAGCGCTGACAGACACAAGGGGTAAATGGAGGTAAAGACCAACACTATCAATAGTGTTATCAGTAAAAGCATGCAAAGTAGATACCACATTCAGCATACATACGCTCCTCATTACAGCAGTAGTTTTTGTTGTGCTAAAAGCTAATTCATTAAGTTTTTTTTACCTAATATGTTTATTTATAAAGAGTATCATTTTGACTTTACAAAATGACACTCAAGAAATAAACAGAAAAAGTCCTCTCTTACTTGTAAAATATACTAACCAAAAGTATATGCTTTGAAGTTAGTTCCCTGCAAAGACAGTCAAATTCAGGTCTTTGCTATTCTTAAAATTGTGACTACTTTATGAATTATTTAAATGCTGATCCTACTTGCTATGAGTGCCCCTCCTAGTTTTAATGCAAACAATAATACACTATTTACATGCCGTAATAGATGCTAAACAACATTATTCCGGTGAAGAAATTTGAAAGACTGCACTGCCATTTGTGTACATGCATTTTAAGTTAGCAGTTATAATTGTAAGACAATAAAGTGATTCGTTCTAGCAGCATGTACCTGCAGTGATTACTGGCACTGACACAGTGGAGGTTAGGCTGATATTATTGTAAGAGTGCTCAGAACAGTGATCCTGTTCTACATTTGTGTTCAGTCATTCAGTCGCCCTCCAGCCCTCACCTGAGGCGCTGTGGGCCACACTCCAGTCTCACCTCACTAAAGAACTAATTTACCATTGCCGATGTGATAGTTTGGCACTAAAGCTCTGCACACAAAAGTTAATACTGCATAAAATGTAACCTGCCTGTTTGCTTTACTGAATGCACTGTTTCATAAAGATTTAACTGAAATGGAAAAGTGAAAAGTGGGAGGAGGATAGGGAGATGTGTAGCAACAGGAGACATCTGCAATGACTTCATAAGATCTGTGTATTCTGCATTCTACCGCTGTAAAGTCTCAGCACACTCTCCCCTAGTCCTGCTGGACAGCATATTTTAATCATACTAGTAAATGCTAACGTGAAATGAATTGGAAAAACTAGCAGTTGTATAAATTTGTTTAAGTTGACAAGCTTGACTGTTTAGAGCTAAAGTTAGTTTGTAGTACAGTCAAGGGGTACCAAAGCAGTTAAACAAATTCAGTTTAACAATAGAAAGTAACCCATATGAACCACATATGGCTCCAGTGAATTTTGAGTTTTTTATTTATAGGATAACATAAACTTCAACTTTCTTCCAGCCAAACTTCTGTCTTTATGCTGAAAAATGCACGGTGAATCATAGATGCATAATTGCTCTTTCACATCTGCCTGTAAAGAACATAGTGAACGTTATAATCAGCCCAACACAAATGTAGCCCTGTGTGACGCCCGCACCCACGCATATCATTTTAGACACACCACTGATTATCCAAACTTTTTAAAGGAAGTGTTTTTAGTTCGCAACATTTCAATCCAAAATCTTTCCGCGGCTGCCTGTGTGACATTTAATTAAGAGTAATTTTAGCCTTACGTTCTCTTTTAAACTTTAGAAACCGTGTGTTCATTTTCACACCATCCTGTAAAAAGCCCATTTGTGGAACCAGTACCAAGGACTTTGATGCTCAAGTGAAAAGTGTCCAACAGCTTTGCGCCCTTGACTGCGACTACTTGTACATTCAGACGCTTGATGTCGATAAAAATATGCTTGGCGGTGAAATCAATGCATACGGATATATATTTAGAAGATAAGAGGGTAAACAAACTCCCCCGAGGCGTAGTGTGGTTGGAACCGCGGGACACCCATTTTATCTTTTGTTGTCATCAGCTTCTACGGCCCCACTTCTCCAGGCTAGCTCTTAATTAGCGTCGGCGCAAGAAGAAACAAGTCGCCCCTGCTGTGAGTGGTGTCATTTTAGAAGAATACGCATTATAAATATAGAGATCTGTATGCACAACAGTACGTCTCAGCAGTCCATAGTGAGGGCCAGGGGAATCAAAGAGACTTGTCAACAGCCACTACACTTTCTCTTTGCTTTGTTTCAGCACTGTTGTTTTAAATGGCGCTTCAGGGGCATAAAGGTAAACATACAGGATAGAAGAATGCATTATAAAAGGTCACTGAGGATAAAACTGCAACCAGAGAGGTGTCTATTTGTTTAGAATATTTTCACAGGCATTTGTCTCCATAGCTAGAGTTGCTGCGGTGTTGATTGTAGCCATTGTCTGAGCCAGTCTCCAATGGCCATATGTGGTATTACACTTTGAACGTCCCGTAATAATGACATTATTATTTCTGTTCGCTTTAGTTATTTAACATCAAGCAAGAATGTGAGTGGTAAGATGTGTAAGATGAAGTGTGTTTTAAAAGTCACAATGTCTTTTATAGAAGCTTGTTAAGAAATGAATTTTGTAAGTCAAGCAAGACAGCTGAGGCATTTCCATTGTCAAAGCTTCCTGTAAGTTTGCTTTGGCTACAACAGTAATACTCCTAAAAAAAGGTGTAGCTAAACACAGCATTTTTCATCTCATTGTCTTAATAAAACTTGTCTTGTTTTTGTAATATTTGAAAAAGAACAAGGAATAAATATAGCATCAGTTGAAATCAATTTACAAGTTCAGAACGTCTGGGATTAACATAAGACATCAGACTGTTTATTTTTTTCACGATTCCTCACATATATAGTTTTAATGACCCTACCTGTACTACTCTGTGAAGATTTGGCCTAAACTAAGTAATGCTGTGGACAACAGTGTAAAAAACCATACAAAGCATCTCCCCGACAGTAGTGTAGTTGATTGAGACCAAACCCCCACACAGAGCCCACATAAGTGACTTCATCCCAACGTGCTGCTCTAGTTGTTTCTACTGTAGCCCTCATTAAGAGCTGCATTACTTCCTTGATTTTGTAAACTACACAGCCGTCTGAACCCAGGTCCAATCTGCCTTTGCATGAAGTTAATGACACATAAAATTGGCTCCAGTGAAGGAAGCAGGAAGTACAGCATCCACCAATCAACCAATGGGGAACCCCCTCCGGCCAATCACAGCATTCAGCCTTATTAGGGTCAGTATCATGCTGTTTGGATCTGTTTTGCATTCATAGACTGGTTTTGTGGGTCTATGAAATGGAAATCACTTCACTTATGCAAGAAAAATAAGCATAATTTATGGCAAAAAACATGTAATATCCCGCGTTGGAAATTGTGAAACATATAGGCTATAACTTCATGTATAAGATCTGACAAAGTTCAATTTAAGTTTTCACAGTAGCAGTAACAAAAAAAAGTAACAGAGGCTGAGTGAAATCTAAACCAGGTCCAAAGCCCTTTTAGACCAGGACTAAACCAGGTCTAAACTTAAGTCTGTGGTCAGTTTCTGCTCTAAAAATTTAGAAAAAAGTGTCAAGATAATGATTGATGTCTGACTGCTTTGGTATAGAACATGTCACCTTGAAATGATTCATGGGAGACATCCAGCAGATCTTAAATGTTCAATGTAACCTTCAAGTGCGACAAAGAGAGAAGTTTTCAGGAGAATTATATTTGTTTGATAGCTTTAGTTTTCAACGTTGCCAGGTCTCAAGAAAAACAAGTTTGACATGGGCTGCAATTATCCATGAAATATTACAGGGCCATGTTAGAATTCAAGAGAGTGAGCAAGGTCAACAAGTGCAGTGTAATGCAAAAATCTAATCTTTGCACCAGCGTATGTGTGTGAAAATGTGCCCCAAAAAGTGTATTTTGTAGTTTACTTATTGTTATTGATTGACCTTTTAGGCTACGAGGTCAAATGGCCCATGTAACCAGCTTGTTTACCAATTTAAAGGTCAAACCGAGTACACTAAATACAACTTGCTAACTTCTTCCTCAATTTATTTTTTGGCAGTAAATAGTTTGTCTTATTAGCAATGATTTTTTTTGTTGAATGCTAAATCAAGAGGCATAAAATCCTTGACATCCCATAGAACTAAATAAAGTAAAAGTAAGTAAGTAAAAGTTGGCTGTGTAAATACTAAGGCCATTGTGATATAATAAAAGATGTTAGGTGGAAAAGCAGTATTGCAGTTGAAAAGACTACCATAGAATAGAAGTGTAAAGAGAGTATGTTGCCCTGAGCTAAATCATGTTAAATATTGATCACATTAGCGTACTCTGCCGTATCCGTGCTTTTTTTGTTTATGTCCATTCCCTCCATCCCTCCTGACAGTCTGTTCAAAACCACTCCATAACACAGATGAAGTGAAGGCAGGTAACAGCAGTATCCTTATTGATCTCTTTTATTAAATCTATATCAATCCCAAAGACTGGCCCTGGAAAAAGAATGGACGGTAGCCTCTGAAGTACAAAAAGATTTACAACTCAATATGTACTTTCATTTCTCCATGTTTATTGAAGCCACTGCAGAGGTTGTTATTTGGGGATAAAACAGGCTGCTTCGGGATGACAAATTGCCTTGAGACGTCCCACTGTAGAATTTAAGCAAAAGAGCTTTATTTTGAAGATGAAACTACAAAACACAGACAACTGTTTCCACCACATGCCTTTTTTATTATTTATACAGCAGATATAAGGTCCTGTGTGAATTCGGAACAACTTGTTGGTGAGGGAGTGGGTATAAAAATGTGTCAGAAAGCAAAATGCAGACCTAATATTCACTACAAGTAATATACAGGGGTGCTAAAGGTACCATGGTATGGGGTCATCATTAAACATAACGTGGCTGGGCTCTATGTACAGTTTTGATTCAGTGTTAGTCTAATTGTGTTGTGTTTTTGTGAAAGATGTATTTTTCCTATTTGTGTGCTATGAAAGTTGCCACTCAAGGGATATAATTAAAGCTAGCCAGGCCAACCATCTAAATTTGTTTTCTAATCTATAAAAATGATTGCTAATTCAGGTTAGGCATGTAACTACAGTTCCCTTCAATGCTCCACGCTAGCTCTCCACTGTTATTGCTATTTTGCTTACATAAACATATGGAGTTAGCTAATAAAAAGCTTAGCGTGACTCACCTGGCTATAGAAATGTGCTGCCAAAGTTAATTTTTCATGTTGTCAAAAGACAAACAAGCTGTCAATACCACTGTTAAATATGTGGTGTGATATGCAGCAGAAACCCTATGCTTTGACATAGAGACAAGTGTATAGTGTAAGTGGGAGCTCGCTCGACTTTCCCTGTCACACCATAAAGGCCTTTAGAAAAAGCTGGATGTCACCGAATGTCCTGGTAGCTCCTGACTCAGCAGTGGGCCCTGTCCCAGACTCCATTTGTGGCACTAAGAGCACAACTTGACAAGGCTGTGATAAGCCTGTGTCCTGTGCCAACAATCCCTGTGTCATTTTTGTCTCTTACCTTGTCTCTTTATTGGAACATTGTTACACCTTTTCCTCTAGTCAGATACTTATCCAGCATGTTCCATCTGGCCTCCACTTTTCTAATGGCTTGTCTGGTCTGTCAAGCACAAGTGCAATATTCAAATGGTACAGCTTGAAGATTTGACCACATTATTACTCAGCTATTTATTTCATATCTCAGCTTATATGAATTCTGTGTGTAGAAGGTGCTGAAAAGGCCAAAACGCCAAAAGCAGGTGCAGTCTATTTTGTGGAACCCTTAAAATGAAAAAGGGACTCTCACTAAGAGGCCTGGTGGAGGCTGTTATATTTAATATCCCTGCTGCCTTTCCACTTCAATTAAATTCAGCTTTATTAATCCCAATGGGGGCAACTCATTCATGCACCAAAAGGTCTAGAAAGGTGATTACTGGTGAGCTCTCTGGGTCAAAGTACACTTTTTGTGGAGAAAACCATTAAGCCGACCTTTTCACAGTAGTAATTTTCTAGAGATTTAGCAAGCATTTATTGTATGTGCCCGTTCCATACAAGACCACATATGTCTGCTTGCATTAGGTATGTGCTTTGAGTATCTGTAATCAACCAGCATTCAAGTCCACATCTGACCAATCTCACCTCTTTGTACTTGTGTCTGTTTACCACAGGAAGCTACCGCTGAAGGAAGAAAATGGAAAAGAGTCTCTCAAGCCGGATACGATTGAAATCAAAGTGCACAGTGACAACAGCATCCACACACAGCCCAACATCAGCAAAGCATAAACATATGGGATGGTCCCCCTCGTCACCAAAAGAACATTCAGATCACGAGACCAAAACCCAGAGAAACAACACAGGGAAATAGTGGAGTCCAATAGCATATCTGTTTATAGCAATGCCCCCGCAAAGGCATGTGTACATAGAAGTAATAGAGAGAACATGGAACAGAAGGGCCGTCCTTTTCCACGCCCTCAGTGCTAAGTGTATACGTGAAGGTTATTTGATGATCAGTCTTCATTGTTTTTGACTCATGTTGTCATGTGGTTCAGACAGTTCTGAGCCCCTCTGCGCCCTCAGCAGTGAGAACTTCAGAGCTAATGCTGGATACTATTCACATCTTTGTATGGTACTCATCACAACTTCTGTTGGTTTGTTTTGAACACTTTGTAGTGGTAAAGCGTCATGCAGTCTCACTCTGACCATTATTACTGGATAGAATTCAGACCTTTTGTTTCTTCAAAGGTTGTTTTTCAGGCAGACAATTTTTTAACCACTCACTAGTCTCAAAGCATAGTGCACCCCGTAGCCAAGTACCCCAGTTTTTTTGTTGGCAAACGCACAAGCTGACTATCACTGCTGGATAGATTTATATGCTAATTGTAATGATCAATTTTTTTTTAAACTTCACAGAAACAGCTTAACTTAGTGAGTCCTTTAGCTAAGAATTGTAGCTTTTTGTTAGCAATGTCAGTGCTCACACAGACCATCACTGCTGGATTATCTCAAACCTTTTTATGCCTTTTATAGACGCTCTAGTGTCTCGCTAATGAGCGCCTGAAGCTAAAGCACTGTTTTTAAGCTAACTAGCTTTAGCAAGTAAATAGTTCTTATGTCTTAAAGACAGTTATGGACAGAACAAACATACTCAAATTGACATTCAAATGCAGAACTATTGTAGGTGTTTATCTTTTGAGGGGCTACATTTTATCACAACAGTTGAACCTAAAAATCTAAATGTGTTGAAGCGTGTGCAGTCATCAATGTCTACTGTACATGTGAATACAGCAGCACTGATGCCATCGTTAGCTCTTATATTGTATTATGTATTGTATTCTAACGTTTGCATAAATACATTCTCACTCTTCAATTAACTGTCGCCAGAGGTGAACTGCACAGCCAGCAGATTTCCGCTTGGATTCACAACTTGAAGAATTAATGTATTAGTGTTGTAACAGGCCCGAGCGGTGGAGTGATGTAACGCTGGCTGTAAACGCCTGGAACTGAGCAATGGCTTCCAGGCTGAAGACACAGGAAACAGATTCCCACTAAACAGATCAATGGATGTTTTCTTTCTTCATCACTGTGGGAGACTTTTGAACATGTGCGGGCTGATCTCTCTAATGTTGTCATGTGTTGTACATAGGTGAAAAAAGAGTATTTTACAAAGCTTTTATGTAAATATACCCGGAGGGACGTGTGTGTTTTTTCAAATGCAAGACCTTTTCCATGTCGTCCTATGAAAAGCCTTTTCTTTCTTGTTTGTGTTTTGGTCTGAAGTTCAGTGATGGTGTAATATTGCTTTTTTCCATGTCATTTGCTTCTCCTTAAAAAGAATCCATGCCCTAAAGCTATTTCACAGCATTTTGACGGAGGCAGTAATTACAGCATTAGTGTGCCTTCTCTTATGTTCACTCTCCCTCCCTCTGCAGCCCATCGCGGCAGCTTAGACCACCGAATGCATTTTACCACATTGTACCGCTCTCTCTCACAACAGGCTGTCACAAGATGCTGTTGTACCGTTGAATTCTGGGAAGTGTAGTGTTGGTAGTGTAGGTGACACTGGACAGAAATGGTCATGTTTTTGACTTGACTGTGAATGAAGGATTGTTCGTGTATGTGTGAATGTGTGTGTGTGTGCGCATACATGCATGGACCAGGGCGACGTGAGTGCGTCCACATGAATCAGGTTGCATGTATGTGCGTTGAATGTATCTGCACGCACTGTTAGTTTTCCTCTGTGTACATTTGTGTGTGTGTTTACATTCTAAAGAAATCACAAATAATATGTGAAATATGTCATATTAACAGAGCATTTTATTTTGATATAATTTATTGGTTTAAATTAAAGTCTAATAAATGGTGTAAGACGCAAAGGGATTGCATGTAGTTTACACATACAGTATAGTTACAGTTTTATGGAAAAATATATCCCATTTCACACGTTAGATTCTGTTTCAATTCCGGTTTGTCAAATTACTTTGTACCAACAGAGGGAGTAATGAGCTACTATGAATTTACTTGGTGTGGTTTTGAATTCAAGTTTTGTCTTCTTCAGTAAAGGTGACATTTTGTCTTGGTGAACCATTACCTTTTACAGATGCACCATCTGGTGTTAATAAACAGAATGAAGTATGAAAACTCCATGTAATCCCTTTAAAATGATGTCTAATAGTGGCTATAGCATTAGTGTATGACAGTGGACCAGTGCCAGAGCTCTCACAGTGAGTTAGGCAGTGCTCTCCGATAGCTAAAACCTGATTATGTACTTGTGGACAGTGATTCATTTGTGCGGCTGCAGCACTTCCATGCATGTGTCTGCAGGCTCCCCCTCTCTCTCAGACTCCACTGAGTTTTATCACAGCCTCTCCGTAGCGCTGGCTTTGTTTTCTTGTACCTTGCATATCTCAAATGGATGGTCCTGCCACGGGACGGCGCCGCTGCCTGTTACGACAACTGTAAATAAGGGAGCACAGTGCCTGGAGGCTATATAGGATTTGTACATGTTCTTTTTGTATTTGAATATGAGTCCTCCTCTTCATCTTGACCTGTAGGGGTATACAGGTGTGTTTGAGCTCTGTGTACAGTGTATGTCCTCCCCGTGTCCCCTTTGGACTGTCCCACCGAGTGTGCTTTGTGCAGGAGCTGGGATCTATTGATGTCTCTGTACGTACTGTGGAACACTTGTGACTCCTGTCATTGGCCGCTGTAAATAAACATGTCCTGATACAAAACTCTCACATAGTGTTGTTCTTTTTTCAAACCTCATTCTCTAAAGTTATTAAATCTCAATGGATTCGTGTATTCAGGGCTCTGAGTCTATGCTGTTGGACTTTCAACTTTGTACAGAAGCCCAAAATGGACAAACCAACTAAAGACAAAAACCTGTTAGTGCGCACGAAACCACCGACACAAACGGAGGTATTTATCTTATTGCAGTTCCATTCTCACACTTGTTTTTAGACAATTGAATGCAGTCTACTGTGCAAATATGTACCCTTGTAGATTTCTTTATGGATGTGTGTAAATATAAATACCTCGTACAAGCATAAAAGAATACAAGGTCAATGTTTACTGTAAAATTCTCAGTTTATGCTTTTACCAGTTCAAGACCATCATGATGACCTCTACACAGAATAATGATAGGTAGGAGTCTTGTGCACACGTAAATATCTAACTTGCATTCAAATTTTTATATTTCTTGCCTTACTATTCAATATAGTGTAGATCCATATGTACTACATATCTTAATAGAGAACTACACCATGGCCTGCAAGTGGTACAAACTGACAAAAAAAAGCTGTATTAGATTTTGGGAGTGCCCGCCCCACTGACCACAAGATAAGGACACAGTCACACATCTCAAAGTGTGTGAACATTTCATTACAGCCCAGCAATAGTCCAGGCTCCCTTCTTAAGATAAAAGCTCACGCACACATACAGCAAAGACACACCCGAAATAGCTTTTAATTTTTTGCTGCAGTTGAAGTTGAGAGCGGCTCCATTTTTTTCCGGAGGACACACTTCTATTTCCATCAAGGTCGTTTCTAAAACCTCCATTAGGCCTGTCTAAATGTGGACCCTTCTCTGCGCTTGAAACAGAGCTTTAATGATAAAAACCAGAGGGACCCAGGAGCCGGCTCAAAGGGGGAATTAAGACAATTGTGAATCGCGGAGAGGTGGATTTGAAGCCTGCAGATAACAGCCTTTCAGATGTCCCACCGCCACGTGAAGCAGGATTTAAAGGGACTGTATCATGACGATTTTTTAATACTACTACTACCAGTTTTTGTAGTAGCTATTGCTGACTCATAGCTCAGAGCAGATACATGTCCTTAAGGCCCTCTTTCCCCCTGCTAGCCACGCCCTTTTCACTACTACAGACAACTATCTTCTGGGTGAGACCCCGTTTTTTCAGAACTGGAGAAAGTCAGTGCCTCAGCATATTAGATTACTGCTTAAATAAAAGTAAGTACAAGTTCCGAAAGTACCATAGAAAGCTCAGAAAAGTCATAGTCAATTCCAACTTCCCTGCACATAAAACAATATTAACATGTACAACAATATTTGAATCCAGAGATTGCACCATCCAATATGGCCGCCACGGGGGTTAAGAAGTTGGAAGCCCATTGCAGAGTCTGCTACAGGTGATTACTCTTTCCATACATGTATTTTTTTAGTCCATTGAGCGCTGGCAGGAAGTCACACACCATGTTGAGCAGATAGCGCTAAGCCTTGCCGTGATATTTCTTCTTCTAATCTTTGCGTTTGCAGAGCGTCCCATGATACCAGCCTCTGACAGTGCTTTAATCCCAACCAGGAGTGAAGTTAGAGCAAGAAACCATCTCCAAACCAAACACTATTGTGAAGATGATGCAAGAAATGGTGGCACGGTGGAGCTAGAGAACTTAGCAGGTAGAACTTAGCACTGACTTAATCTGCTTTCTTTCACAGTCTATTAGCAGGGATCACACTGTGGGGCTCAAAAAAGAGTGGGAAATGGCAGGTGTGCAGGAGAATTAGTGTGGTCTCTGATAGTGGGTTATATATTAGGAGTCTAGAAGTATTTTAAATTAATGAGCCAATTCAATTGATCCTTTATGCTATAGCAGGAATGTTAAAAGAAGTCCATTAAATGTGTTGACAAAGGCACTGTAAAGAATAAACAATGCAGTGTGATTTCAGTTTTAATGGATTGGAAAAGATGTAGGTAATATGAGTAAGAGTAATATTAACTTTTTCTTCTAAACTGTAAACGTGCATAATAGAATTCTCAATCATGTACTTTTTAAAGCCTATTTTTTGATAATTAAAAATATTTGGTGCCTTGATTTCAGCATGAGCAGCTTTTAGCATGGTTTTTGCATATACAGTACATGTAGCAGATACGTTATTCCCTCATCAGTTACAACCTCTTATGTAACTAACTGTAGGAATTATACATTTATGTGCATAAATGTTGAAAACGCTTCTTAGATGCTGAGATGACTTGTAAATAGAAAGAACCTTCACCTGTATTGCTTTTAAAAGACAAGTCTGCCTTAATGATGCATCCTTCAAACACACCAAAAGATCAGTCACACTGTGTAGGGTGCTTTCATCTGCTCAATACATCCTTTGAGTTTTCTGTACACATTTGCAGACAGTGCCTTATATTTAGCTGATAATGTACCCGTTTTTAAACATAGGCCTGTCTTGTCATCTCACTGCAGATGCAAACTAGGAACCTCATGTACAGCTCATTTGAGATTGAGTTGAAAAGGTGAGTGAACACTTTTTGGAAGCACGCCACATTCAAGTTCAGCAAATTTCAAACGCCGGGAACTTTTCTATCATAAGCACTTCTATCAAAAGCTTCAACCAAAGAACCATCACTTAGCATTTCTATGAAGGCCATTACATCTCCGCTCATTTGGGAAGCATAGGCCAAGCTCCGGAACGCTCCCACATTCCAATCCGTCAAAACGAATCTAATCTTATTAACTGGGCCCGATATGAAGTTTTTTTGGGTGGATTAAATTGGGTTTTCGGAGGTGAGAAAAGTCTGGAAAACATAAATCGCAGATGAAAAGGCACTATGAGTATACTATTTTAAAAAGAAACTGCAGATAAAACAGTGGTCATCCTATCTGTTCTTTTGTGGAGCAGGAGTTTGGGAGATGACAAATTGGAACCTTATGGTCGTCCACGCAGCGGGCCTGGTGTTCAAGGACACACCGGAGAATTCTCCAACAGGACAGGACTAAATGATTACAGGTTATAAGTCTTTTAAAGTGAGGCAGTGGCTTTTGAACAGGAACGCATGAGGAGGAGAGAGAGGATGGGACAAAAGGTGCTTTGATGTTCACTGTATACATAAATCACAAATGAGATCACATGCATTCAAAGATATTCTACCATGATGGAAGAGGATAAGAACATGGAGCAATAAAAAGCATTAGGTCAAAATTATACAATATTTTCATAGAGTAATTGTAATTCCGGGTCTGTTGTGATGTTCGACTTTTATATTTTTAATCTCACAAATAACTTTTAACCTCCATTTCAAATTCTGACATTTTTAACAGTCTTTGACACACACAGTAGCCTACTTTTTAAGGTCCTATATGATACAACTTTGCTGAGCTTTTAACAATGTTTCTACCTCAAACACATTCCCCAAGTTGTCTTTTGTTTGATTTGGGCATGTTTGAGAATTCAGTTGATGCCATGGGCGTGCCTGCTCCTGCACTGTCAACAAACACACTGAGAGAAGCCTTATTACCTTTACCATTCAACAACATTATTGGACAAGATGTGTTTGGCTGACTTTTTTCCAAACTTCAGAATTGCAAGAGACTCTAGTAGGCGAATGCTAACACTAACACGCTAAAGACTAATTGATTTATTTGTATGCATATTACATTCAAAGCTACCATACATGCAGTAGCACTATGACTTTCCACAGCTGGTTTGACTAAAAGCAGATACCTTGCTTAATAATTCAATCTTGTGCAACATATTCAGATCACATTCAGTTGAGTTGTTTTTCTAATCCACACCGTCACTCTTGTCTGTAATGTATGCACGTATCATTTTTAATTCACTGCATCTCCGGAGCACTTTCTACAACCTCCATCTTACTTTTAAAATCGCAAATGTCTGCAGCAAACCCTGATCTAAAGAACAATTTCAGATTATCACACTCAATTAGACAGCATCAATTAGTAAAGCGGGGTGGAGGATTTCTCAGTCAAGTGAATGCTGCGCCGGTGTGGACAAGCTACTGGGGTGAAAATAATAAGACATGCATTTTGATCTAAACATATTGTGGGAATAATCACCACATTCAAACATCCATTAGGCGTATGTGTAAGTGGCATTGGAGAAACTTTTTCAGGCCAGCAATAGTAAATGTATGCAGATTATATTCTGTTATGCAAAATTAGGTATTATCAGAGTTCATTTTGACTGCATTTTATTACTGAAATTCACATTATTCTCTTATTGTGAACATGCAGTTACTGTATGTGTCCACCAGACGTCACTGTGATATATCATTACCATTATAATTAACATGCTAACTTTCAAAACAGCCTGAAAAATGCGCTAGAGGAATTCAAGTCTTTTATTTGAAGGCATCTCTTGGAAAATTGTGATATTGGTCAACTAAAGGTATGTTTAATTGCGGTACTGTTGAAATAATCACAGTTTTCTGCAGCTGTCTGTGTGATGCTTAATTAGCTCTTTAGCCTGCTGTGAGCTAATGCTAGGTGAAAGCCATTACATAAACAGAGATCTCATTGATTCTGGTGCATTTTTCCAAGGATGTGGCTGGGGACTGGGGAAGCCTCGCTTTTGATAATAAAAACATGAATACTAGTCAGAAAAAGGCTTGGATTCAATTTGTGGAAAGTTAATGTAACAGCAAAGTTACAGCATTTATGCAAGGTGGCAATTGATCTCAAATCAGATGAAATATTGCAGAAAAATACTGCATTTTAGGAACAGCAATTTCTCTGTAAAACGTTAACCTTTTCTGACTTGTACAGTATTCAGGGTTTGTCATATAGGTTCAAATTCAAATAGATTTTAGAGCCATACATAAGTTAGTTGCAAAATGTCGCTACTAATTTCTAAACCTAAAGTGAACTGTTGAGACACTGTTGAGTGGTTGCCTCTCTCCTGGGTCCTGATTGTATAATTAGACTGCGTTTCTTTGGACCCTTTCATTTATTGCCATAGTAACCGAGAAACTAAAATCATCTATGTTTTTTGCTGCTAACAATTTCCAATTTTCTGTATTTCTAGTGGAATAATGTTGACACACAAAGTAGCCTACTCAATTTGCACCTTGGAAACACCAAAAGATCCCAAATTTACATGACAATAAAAACCTAGTGTGGAACAGAATTTTTAGGTAGCCCACCTTTATGCACACTCAATGTTAGTTCTGTAATTGCAAGAAAAGCTCTTCCACTAAATGTTAATATTTGTGTAAATGAGATGCTTGTGTTGATTATTGTTGATGTCCATAGTTCATAGTCCAACCTAATTAGTTATATTTTTTAGCAGAAGAATTCAAGATGGCTGACTCGCTGAGAACAGCACCCCAAAGATCCAGAGATACAAAGTGCATGACATGACATACAGTAATATGATGTTAAGATGTTTTTATCACTATTTATAAGCCTTTATGATAGTGTAATGCTGTGCTCTTGAAAATGTAACTTACCCTAAACTCTAAATAACCTTTTAACCCGGGACTGTATAGTCATAAAATAGTCCAAACTGCAGATGATTAAAATCAGGCTTACAGCTATAGAAGCTGACATTTGTGATACATTTTTCTTCTGTTCTTTGGACCTGGAGCAGAAATGGCTTTTAGTGTTTCTCTCCGGACCGTTTCACCCCTTTGCCTTACGCTGGGGGATTTGACACAAAAGCTTCCAATTACGATGCTATCTCTGTTAGCGCTAAGCCCGGCCCTGCTATAAGCGCATACTTTGACCACATCTCAGCCAAGCATGTGTTCCAGTGAGTTCCCTTTAAAGCCCATATATATTATTACCATTTGTGGAAAAAGCATCATGCATAACCAAGCGGGGCCTCCGGATAAAATACTCACAATAATTGAGTGTGTGGCGGGCTAAATGTCAAACTATTTGTGAGCCATCGGCGTGCAGCGTGCTATTCTTCTCTATTAGCCTAATGTGCCGCGCGTACTCCTCACGGCTTTGTGCAAATTCATATTGGATTTTTATTAAAACTCAAACCAACAGTAATAGATGTGCCTCTGGGGTGGCTTTAAAAATCAATTTGCTAAACAGCACCAAATTACCCCCATAATTGTCTCCTTGGACCGCATTAGCTGACAAAGGTGATTCTCATCGCACTGTGGGTAAACTCCAAGAAGATATCGGGCCGTTTTTGAGTCCGGGGCCACGCTTTTCCCAATTCCTGTAACTAGGAAAACACCATCTTGTTGGAAAATGTCTTATTGGCTCTTCCTCTGTTTCTAATCAAGTGATACATTTTGAAAGTTTGAAATGGAGCTGTATATGTGGATGCATGAATTTGAATACAATCAGTAGTTCGGTAATGAGGCAGGGAGAGCGAGCGTCAGACAGGAATAATTAATTATAGAATGACATTTATGGATAATAACCTTCTGCTGGAGATCACTGATGAATATGCATAAGACTATCAGAGGAGAAGCATCCAGACACAAAGAAGGATCTTTATCTACATTATGATGGCTGATTGGTCCAAAAGACATGTCCAAAGTGTGGCCCATAGGCTAGTCATGGGACATAGAAAACACTCAAATATGTATTATGGACAGATCAATTAAGGCGACACTAAATACTTACTGCTTCTATCACTAGTACCCCTACTACTACTACTACTAATGCCACTAGTACTGATTATCCATCCATACAGCTTGTACTAAACTCGTTTACTAAAACACCTGCGCTTATGTACTATGTCCAGTTTCCTTCTGTCTCTGGTAATTAGATTGTATAGAAGATATATTCTTTGTTTTCAAATCATCCAAACATTTGTGATTTTCTGTGCTAATCCACCAAGAACCACAGAGAGGTATGTCTTGTACTTTTTATTACTGGTACTATATAATGCTTTTATGACAATGGTTTTTGCCGAGTTTGCAACATCTGTGTTATCTTGTGTGTCAGCCCATTGTTCCCAGTGCAGCCTGCTGATGAGAACCTCTGATTTATGAACAATATTAGATTTCAAGGGTTTTTGCATTAGTGAGATAACAGACTGCCATTTGTCTTGTATTTAATTAACTGCAATCAGCTGTTCCCCATGAGATAGAAAAGCATAAAAGTGCATATGCTGGAGATATGACTAAATTATCACCGCTCCCATCAGCATCTTTTACAATGGACTTTTTCATTTTTTACACACTGTCTTGGTGGTGGAGCTGTGTAGTCAAAAGTTAGCATAATTGTCACCATATTCATTGAACAATATTCTCCCTGGTGAGTGACTCCAAGCCTTATTAAGTTAATTGTATTCACTTAAAACATATAGCCTGGTATTAGCATCTTAGCATTAGCGCCCTTTTATAACCAGTGCTAATTGTATAAGTGCTAATGGAGGCCAGTTAATTAGCTCATCACGTTAACAAGCTGCTCAGGTGCGTTAACGAGCAGCTCATTAGTGATACTTAGTTACATGCAGGTGTTCGCAGGATTCATATGTGCTATTCACTGTTTATGACTTTTATTGTTTTGAGTTGTGATACATTTTGCCGTCCCCCGAGGTGAGCTTGGATGAGAAATGCATGCTGTTTTGTGTCACTTTTTGTGTGAATGTAGCATTATGACATGTTGTATTTATATATCTTGTCAATTGTAGGCGTGATGACAACACCCGGGTGACATGACAGGATAAACCTCAGTTCTCATCAATCTTCTGAATCACAGGGTGCCATGAGTCATTCCAGTCACTGTGTACAAGTCACATTGACACATTTTATTCTAACTACAACACCTGTATAGAAGCTAGTCAAAGGAAATATGCTCTATGGACTTATGGACTTGTGAAATCCAGTGCAATCATTCTTAATAGATAATACTTTGTTGTAGAGGTATTTCCATCATTAGATCAAATGACTTACTCACTTAATTAACCTGCTCGAGAAATGTAACTTTAGTTTTTGGCACTATATTGTAAAATATGGTCTTTTTATTTGAAGTTTTCTGCTACTCAGATTACGAGCGAGAAAATAGCAAAAATATCTATTCCAGATGATTTGATGGTCTGTCTTATGTTCTACCTTCTTCTAAACTTGTAAGCACCATAATTAAACTGCAGACAGCGGCAGTACCTTATCTGTCTGAAAAAATAGCATGCTCTTATTCAGAAGAAGCTAATGTTGTTTTCATTGTTGTAGTACACCTTCTGAACAGCCCTCTTAATTGAATTGCGTGTCCGAACATTAATGCCTTAGCCTTACAGGTCAGACTAATTAAAAAGCCATCATCAACACTATCTGTATCCTAGCTATAATCTGAAGGTCAGTTATATTAATGCCAAACGCTCATCTTACTTTAATGTCCGCTCTAGATATAAAACATCAGCTTTTACTGCTCACTGCAATGACCTTCTCCAGATGATGATTGATGCTATTGCCTTTATCTCTTTGTCTTCTGACCATCGCTCTATCAGTCACCCACAGGAAACATGCTAAGTCTGTGTTTTTCTGTTTAGATGAAAAGGATGCCGGACATAGTGGCACAAGAATAATGTGGCTTCATCAAACATTGAGACATTATGAAGAACTTCATCAACTCTTGTCTCTGAAGAAGAGCTAACTTCTTTGAGACTCAACTATTTTATAAATGGGTAAGTGTTTAGTTTTTTTTTAGTTTGGGTTAGTCAGGTTTGAACTTAACCCACATTTCCTCTGAATGAATGTAATTGTGTGATTAGTGTTTGGTGGTGGTCAGAGAGGCCATAGGCGCAGAATGGCAGCCAAGCGATGTTAATAAATGCAAATAAAGCACATTTACACATACCTACTCTCACTGAAAATGGCAACATAGATATTAGGCTTTGATATATAGTTCTTAAAAGATTTAACCAGACACTAACACTAGACACTCATCAGAAGGTTTGATTTAATTCAAAAGGAGGAGAGTGAGATGTTAGCTCAGAGGTCTTGATGAAGTAGAGTGAGATGAAATGCTTGATTCTGCCAGTTCCTCCCATGAGGATCAAAAACAGCCCATTTAACTTAATAGGAAGTAGATGCTTGCTTCCCACCTCTGTACAATATCTCCTGCCATCACTACTTCCTTAACGTATTGTAAAGTGCTTTAATTGTCTTGATGTACCTGCAATTAGAGCTTAACAATCCACCTCGGCTGAGTGTGTCACTCCGCTTGTTTTGTTTTGGTTGCAGCAGAGCTGACACATGTTGCTAATTGGCTCTGGCTTTAATTTGCCTGTATTATGTAGCTGTGTCGTGATTACACTTTGGTTAGTTGAGAGTCACTGTTCCCTTTCATGTGAAGTTACTTCTATTTACCACAAAGCACCTCATTCTGTCATTGTGTTCACTTCAAAACATGAGGCAAATGACTGATTTTTTGAAGATTTCTAGTGTAAGACGTGGGTTGAATCTAGATATGCAAAGGTTTAATGATTTTAAAAGGCACTTAATATATTTGAGACATCTTCATGGCTCACATTTGCAACCCGGCCAAATTACAGCACTGTCATAAATCAAACTGACGTCAAGTTTCTCTTTAAATGGTTGTCCAAAGATCTAAAAAGTATTGAATTCATGACAAGTTAGCAATTTCATAAAACTTTAAAAGAATGACGGCCTTTCTGAGATGTGTCCTTCTAAAAGACTAGGGTCATGTTTTGTTTCACACCACCACTTCTTCTATTCTGGCCAAAGATATTCAGTGTTTTGTCAAATTGTTGAAGGACATTTGGTATCACTGTTGTAAACACGGTGCATTTTATAATCAGGCTAAATAGTGGCCTTTGCATTAATCCTACCTAATACCCAGTGTAGGAGGCCATAATAAATATAAGTGAAACTAATTAGCTTTGTCTGGTATAGGGATCTTCCACTTACAACAACTTCCTAATAAATACTGTCTATATATTGGTTGGGGGTAAAATTCCCCCAGTTTGTCATACTAAGGATGCACCGACACCAATACTGGATCGGATATATTTTCCAATCCAGATCAAGCAGCTAAATGGGTGGATCTCTCTATCATCCGACTGTATTGTATATAGTTCCTGTCACTCACTACAGCTGCCTCACATCACTTCTCTGTGCCCTCTCCTAGGTCCTCGCCCACAGCCTGCTCACCACTCCATGAGAAGCTGTCACCTTCCCTCACTGTGCTGAAGGTGAAGTGACATGAGTGTGGCCCCTGTCAGGAGCCATGACAGCAGCTGTGTAAAGGTAGGCTCCCTGTCTGTAAAGCTGATTAGACTGGAGGTAATAGCAGGCCCTTCACAACAACATGGGAGTATATGAGAGAGTGCGCTGCTGTCACCTTTGAATGTGACGGGGAATCAAATGGACTACTCAATAGACCGCTAAATGAACCTACTTTAATTTTAGCTGCGCACACAGGCGGAAACACACATGCAATCCCATTACTTACTATGTTATATAGAAATGGCTTAAAAATAGCTTGTCTCCTCTTCAAAAGGTGACAGCTGAACACTAGGAAGCTGTATATGTTTTTCATTATAGTGAAATATATTGGCTATAATACATTAGTTTTAAAAAATTCTGGGGGCATCTTTTTTGTGAAGCTGCTACATCATGTATAAAGCCCTGTATGTTTCAGTTCTGCTCTGTCAAAGGCTGCTGTAGCTTGTCAAGTGCTGTTCAACCAATGGAGAAGAAACAGTTGAACTCTGGATATATCCCTAAAATAAAATGTTGAGCCATTAATAATTCAATACAACTGCCAGTGAACTTCCAAAGAGTCCAAAAAGTTTTTAGAATGTAGTTTTGTAGCCCAAGGTATAAAGCCAGTTGACATAGGCATTGACCATGGTTTCAAATCTTCTTAATATCAGAGGTTGAATGGGTCTGGTGGGCCAATCTATAGACATAGCACACTTTAGTATGTCTTTTTAATGGGTTGGTCATTGCTAGTTTAGTGCACTGTATCATTGTCAAATCTGTCAATATCAAACTGCAAGCAAGAATATGAGTACTCGATGTCCAAAAAATAGGTTTTATTCTCAAACTTGCACAACTTTTCCACAGTGCGCCGAGTCCCAAAGGATATTTTTTCAAAGTGTATCATTCACAAGTCCCAATATCAGCTCAGATAAGAAGAACATGCTCGTCTCAGGTTGTATCTTTCTGGGTGATGTTTGGGAACAGGGCGCACCACTAACTCAAAGCTTCTCTGTGGTTCCTGTGTCAATGAGTGTTCACAATCCATGGAGAACTATCAAAATAATTACAACAGATGGAATTTACTTTTGAGTCAGACTAAGATCTTTCTGAGTCTGAGCATGTCCTCTTTGTGTTACTGTGGGTTCTGAGTCTGAGCATGTCCTCTTTATGTTACTGTGGGTTCTGAGTCTG
>JAVQKG010078967.1:0-10267 GCA_036025885.1 Hypseleotris bucephala
AAACTTCCTTTAATAAATCTGACTTACTATTGTTTCTTATAGGTCAAATTTTGATCATTACAGCATAACAGTTTAAAACAAATCAACACCAGCATTAACATATATTTTTTGTTGTAGGCCAAATTGCTAACATCTTTAGCACCAGCGTCTTTGGACACACTGAATATTCAAGCAAACCATGTGTATACAGTCATTTACAGCACAAAAACTGTGTATTCTGGAGTTGTCACATACAGTAGATTGATTTGAGAAATTCCCTTTCCTCTGTCATCCATCACTCACACCTTTGGAGGAAGTACATATTGTCCACAAAGCAAACCTCCTCCCCCCTGTCCTCCCTGCCCACAGTGAGGGTCTTTGTCCAGGATAAACCCCCTTGAATGAGTCCTGCCCCAGGCCACCTCGGACCCCCGGATTCATGCGGTGCTCCTCTGGCCTGCAGTTGGCGGGACGGTCCCTGGAGGTCAGAGCGAGTGGGAGTGAGAGGAGCAGAGGAAGAGAAAAGGGAGGTACAGATCAAAGCAGTCACATCTCAGCACCATGAGATCAGACCCACTGGACTGGAAATAATGTCACTCAATATCAGTAATACACAAGCAGCAGGTTTACCAACAACAAGGAAGATAAGTCTCTTTGTCTTTTTCCTTTTAATCCTAAACAAGGTCTGACTGTAGTATGGTTGTAAACAATACAAAGCAAAAAGTAATAAAAAGCAGCTGAGCGAACATTTAGACAATTAGTATACAGGGTGAACTAGGTTAATAATAATAATGGTATAAAATGATAGTTTGTTTTCATTTTTGGCAATTTCCAAGACTCCAAAACATTCTACAGTCGCCTACAGTGTACAGTATTGCCACAGCTGTTCTGAGGCACAC
The DNA here is from genome assembly GCA_036025885.1 of Hypseleotris bucephala. Classification (NCBI taxonomy): domain Eukaryota; kingdom Metazoa; phylum Chordata; class Actinopteri; order Gobiiformes; family Eleotridae; genus Hypseleotris; species Hypseleotris bucephala. Next base: position 879 of record JAVQKG010078967.1, read on the forward strand.
TGATCGAAATGTGGCAGCCAGATTACACCATCAAACACACTTCTACATACTAACACATTCATATTTAGACAAGTTTGGTGAAGTGTCTTGCCCAAGGACACAACAGTAGTATGAACCTGTTAGAGCAGGGATCACAGTGCCAACTTTCTAATTACTGAATTAATTGATGTAATCTGAGCCACCAATGTATTAAACAAATTGCTTTTTTTTTCCATAACAAGATAAAATTTAAAGAGATCATCATTGTAAATTTTAAATCTAATCTCATTCAAACTACCCTCTTCTGTCAACATAGCGTTTCCCTTTACTCTCACCACCACACCACTATCTCTCCTCTGACCTATACCTGCCCCTCCACCTGGTCATGTCCTCCTTGTTGATGCCTTGTCCGTCGATAAGCAGCGCGGCAGGTCCCACCAGGAGCCCCCATCTATGTGGTCTCTCGAAAACCAATGGAACAGCGAGGGTCCCATTGTGCCTGCTCAGAATTACCCAGTGCTTTTCAAACCGGATCGTTGTTATGTGCAGCCCGTTGTTTAGAGGTCTAGCATTTTCCCAACCTGAGTAGATGTCTGAGGAAATGCCACAGACTTAGCAGCAGGAGATGTGTGCATAGACTGGACTGTAATGTCAAACTGCAATCTATGGAGTCTGATCAAAATGGGTTAGTCTGACGTAGAGGCGAGAGGAATGCAGGTTTTATACAGTAAAAGTCTGTAGGTAATAGTGTGTGCGAACATTGTAGGATTGTAAGGGTTCTTATACTGTTAAAAAACAAGGCCCCAACCCAAAACCATGATAAATTTGAAAAGGGTCTATTTGACTTTTTTGGATTTGTCTGAATGTTGTTACCGATATAATAAATAATTGTAATTTTAAAAAATAATCAAGAGCAAGATAGTGCAAAAATAGTAATAAAGTTTTGAGTAACAGAATAAAAGGTTATATCTATCTTATGAATGATGTATTGAGTACATTTACTGAACAGAAAGCCACTGAGAAAATGTACGTGATTATCACTCAACCGATAGTCTGAGCAAACTCATCATTTCAGTGTTGCAAGAATGTAGTCAGAATGCATTGGTACAAATTGCCACACACTTTGCTTCAGACTTTTCAAAACTAAAGGTTAAACACAATGGATTAACAGGGAGCCGTGGTCCTGTGGAGATAATGTCAGGTGTGTGGTTATTTCACGGTACACTATAAGAGCTAATCACAGGACAAAGAGGAGGAGGGGCAGGACGGCAGGTGGACCATGTGAATGTAAGGTCAGTCTCGGACAAGGTGGTGGTTATTTAAGAAATTAGGAACTATATGTTTGTTACGTAGTGAAATCAAATGTTAAGCATGTAATCATATTTCATACACAAAAATATTTATTATCTCTTTGCAATAATTTAGGCAACACACCAGGGTTTAAACCATGATCTCTAGTCAACATATGTCTTGCAAGGAGCAGCTATAGAGTTGTTGCTGAGCTATATGCCATGTGAGCTTTCTATCAGAAGCTTCTTCCCCCTTATTTGTATTTTCAGATTTTTAGACACTACCTATCCACAAAAACAAAAGGGGAACAGCTATGTTATTCTTTAATTCTGAATATTGTTGGACCTCTTTTACCGCTAATGCTGCTTCTTGGAAGAACGTCTACAAAAACTTGTCCAATGGGATGCTGTTTGTTTTCAGATGCCTCTAAACAAACCTAGTGAGAATAAAGACAGAAGGCAGTAGGAGTTTTTGAGCTCAACCATGAACATTTGTTTTCTGCTTCTTCCATGTGACAAACAGAGAAGTTACTATGTGAAAACACCATGGAGTTTAATATAATTACAGTAATCAGATCATGGTTAGTTAGCAGCCTTAGCATGAAGACCACATTCTGTTTTGGAGACTTGAGGGTACCCAGTTTCCTGTTTGTGCAATAAAAACTATTAAACCCCAGTGTCAAACCAAATAACAAGCATCGCCAGGATTTATTGGATGGTTACAGGCCACACATTTCCTTTGAGAAAAAACTTCAAGTTCTTTTGTGGTGTGTGGCAAACATCTGTCATTTGAAATTATTGTTCCATTAAAAGTGATTGAAGATTAATTGACTTTATAAAGAAAGTATGTGCTAGCTGCAGTTTTGCAATAATCAGTAACATATTCATCAGAAAATGTAAATTAAAAACATTTCGGAGTAAAAGACTAGAGTGAAAACTAAATGAAAACATTCATACTTCTCTCATTTTTGGAGTTTGCACTAGTTCTGAACACACCTAGCCTGTCTGTCAAATGAGTGTATACCTCTATCAGTTTGATAACTTGTACTTGTTCTTTTTTACAGTGCAATGGAGGCTTTTGTTTGTGTGTGTAATGTTTGTCTATTTTTTTAATCATTTTTGTTGTGATATAGCTATACAAATAAAAATGAATTAAACTGAAACATGAAGAATTTGATATTATAGTATAGTTCCCTCTTCTTTAACTTAAATAAACTTGCAGAAGACAATTTAACTAAAAAATAATGCACAGGCAACACTTTTTTATAGGAGAATCTGTATAAGCTGTAGTAGTAAGTGGTCAGAGTCAGTTTTTGGGAGTTCACTGCTGCCTGTGTCAAGTCCACAGTTGTATGGCATCCACGGTGCAGAGGTGCTGGTGTGTAGTGTGTATGTGTGCATGTGTGAGTGAGGTGTGTGTGTTTGGGGTGTGTGTAGTAATGGTGAGAGGGGGCGAGGTGGGGCTGGAGGTACCTGAGGGGTTGGTTGCTCTGTAGTCCCATGGCTGCACAGTGACAGCAGCATGAGCTTATTGAGTTGCACACAGGGGAGAGAGCTGGAAGGAGAGCATACACAAGAAGGAGTTGCTATACCTGCCAGGACCTTGCCCATGCTACAATTAAAGTTAGATTTTACTGTCATTCAAATATTATTACTTTTTTTTATATAATGGAATATGTGGTAAATTTTGTTAATGTAAAACTTTTTGATAGAAGACATTGCCAATATTACTGCCACAGCCTAGACTGAACAATAACATTATACACATGACTACAATGAAAAAAAAATACCTTAGCAGGATAAATATTAGTTTTATGTTAATATGAACACTAATTGCTAAAAACTGACATGACTGACCAATTTAAAAAAGGAAGGATTATGTAACCATTAATAACATAGTATAGAATTTTCTGGAAGGGACTTGAAGGCACAGGTGTTGGTTTGAAATTGCTTTGTTGACAACCAAAAGAAAGAAATAGTGTTGGTAAATCATCATTGTCCTTACACGATATTAGCTTGGAGACTATGAGCAGTTCTTTTGTAGACTTATAATATTAGTTGTACACTTTTACATCTGCCTTTGTCACATCATGAACACATGCACACCAGCACTACACAACCCACGTCCCAAAACCACATGCAGTGAATAAAACAAACTCCTAATATTCAGTGGTTGAGAGCGACTGACAGCTGCCCACACAAGTGTCCAGAACAAACATATTTAAATAGACGCTCACACAGATGGAAGCCACTCTGGTCCTCAGAAACACAGAAACTAACCACCAGCATGGGACATGTTTAGACCTGTTTAGTAATAGTTTAGACATGTTTTAATTCAGATTTAGCATGTTTTAATTTTCTTGATTTGTCAGTCCACATCAACCAGATGGCTTAAATATACAGAGAAAAGGGAAAACTGGTGATCTATATTGACTTTGTAATGCTGTTTAAATTAGGTTTAATAATTACCAATACATGTTTATTTAAGACTTAATTTTTGGTGCCCTGAAAGCTTGGGGCCCTAAGCAGCTGCCTACTCTTGTCTCATGGTAGTGCCGCTAGTACCCTGCCAAAGGCCCATAGTTGCTAGAGAAGGCTCCAATATACATACACCCACAATCCTGAGGTTATTTTGATGTTATGACAGTACTCTATTCTTCTCCTGTTTGCCCTCTTCCGTCCCTGCACGCTCTCTACCTTTAAAACCCACTGTAGCGCCTCTGTGCCAAAATAGCACTTACTCTGCTGTGCAATGATACAGCAGCCTGGCCCTAGAGCAGCCTCCTCTTTTCACTTATGTAAATATCACATGTCAGTGTCTCTAGTTTGGAGAGACTTGAGTGTGTGTGTTTATGAGTGCTGTGGGCAGTGGGACAGGTGACTATTTCCTTTGGGCAATTTGAGTCAGTGCCCAATTCTGTTTTGTTTATTTTCATCAATTTGTTCATAGTTATAAAATTAAAATGTGTCCAGGAGCATTTGGCATTTGTTATATTAAGTTGTTTTATATGATTATTTTGATGTATATTTCTGAAATAATTTGATTGCTTTTCTATGCAAATTTCTATTAAACTGTTTTACATTTGAGTGCAATATTCATTCATTCCACAGACACACATTGTTGGGGCTTAGCTATATCTGTACCCACTCCTGCTAGGGTAGACTGATGGAAATGTAGAAACTATACTGTATTTTTGCTGACTGCCACTAAATTTACCAAAAAATCTGACCCATTCAGTTTATGGGTAACCTGCATTCTTATTCAACTTTATGCGCTGCTGCTGCCCCATATATGCAGCCCATACAAATTAAAATAATCATTGCCAATTTGCCATACACCATAAGAAAGTGAGGTATACAAAAGTCATTCAGATGATGTTAAAGTCGTAATAAGAAGCACCAGGAGCCTCGTCTTTAATGTTTTCTCTCACGCTCCGCACGTGTTATCTCATGCAGAGAAAGTCAACAGAGTGTAATGATTGACAGAGGTCTGATTATCTCAACCTGACATTGACTCATGACCTGTGTAACCTGTCTCATGTGACCAAACATTACACTATTCACAAAGCATGACAACTCATCCACTTCAGAAACTTAGATTATTAACCAGGAAATGGCCCACTTTACTTTATCTCCAGTGGCAAATACTGTGTGTCATTTGTTAATATTGTACAGTTTTTTATCACAACTAACAAAGACAATATTTGTACTGTAATGGTTTTGTTTATAGGACGATGTAAATTAATAATTGACTTTAACATCTTTCCTAACAGCTATAATATTGATTTCCTAGAGATTTATCATTTGGTAATTACATGGTTCTGAATGCTGGCAAACAAATAGCATTATCTTGCATCTACCCTACATTAACACATTGAAAAGCATAGAATAAATCTTTGTGATGTTCGAGTGATGTTACAATAGTCTTTTGTCATTATGGTATTTAATATTTCCACTAGCCTACTAGCCAAGTGTCAATATAATCTACCTTAAGGTTTGGCTGCTAGAATACTTGGATCTTGAACTACTGTTTATACATCTTTGTGGAGTTTTTTGTATAATGATTGCTATTAGTTTAATCAGCAACAGAGCACAAGCCATTGTATTTCTTGTGCTAGTCCCAAGCCCAAATAAATGAGAAGTTTGTACAATTCCCTGCTTGCTTGGCAGATTTGACAGTTTATTAGAAAAGTATAATTATTCTTTGGGATAGAGATGAGGAATAACTCTGCATTAGTTCCAGTATTATTACTTAGTTTTAATATGTGACTGTGGTGAAAAAAGTCTCATCTATGTAGCCCACAGTTAATTAAGTCTGGATGTATGCTGCTTGCTTTCCTCCCTCTCTATCCCAATGACTCTGCCAAGCATTAAGGCACTCGAGCCATATCCCCGACCCTCTAGAGGCCTAAAAGCAGGTGGGCTCGCATCCATCCCCACTTTGTCTGTTTGAGAGCCAGCCAGCTATAACTCTCTTTGGAGTGGAGTCCCCTGTGTCCTCCCCCCTACCTCCTCATCCACCCCCAGTACGCCTCTCTCCGGTTCCCCCTCAAAGGCTGCAGGTAAATGGGGTAATCTCGTGGCCCATCGCGCCCTCTTCCCGCTGGATCCATGAAACTCAACCCCCCCAAAACAACATCACAGACCCCTACTCCCTCCCAAAAGGGCCCACCTATTTCTTACTTACTCTCTCTCCTCCTATCTAATCACAGTCCATTAGCTGCCCCATTAAAATTCTTTTGTCCAATTTGGGAGGAATGCTACCCTCGTGGAAAAACAGAATGAAACCACAATAGGGCCTTTTGAGATCTGGGCTCGACTTTTATTACGGGTAGTAGCGGCTGAAAAGTGCCACCCACCTCCAGGCAGCTCACCAGTCCAGTCACTCCCTCCATATGTGAGCAGTGTGTAAGTGTAGCGTGTTAAGAGCATGAGTGAGCTTATAGGATGGGTTAGTCATGCTAAGAGGTGCAAGGTAGAAGATAGCATCATGCAACAGATACAACATGGATGACTCCTTTGCACAATAGATGTTTTGGTGATACAAAGACATCAACCAGACTGCCATTTAATTTCAGTCAAGGTTTGCAGGTAGTTTTCTCTATTTATTTTTGTTGTCTCATTTTGTTCACTGCATCCTGCCACAGCAATGTTTTTTTTTACCTAACTGGATGCTGTCCTTATTACTTCTGCCAAGGAGGTAATGTTTTTGGTAGCAATTTTATGTGTGCTCGTGTGTCGGTTAGCAACTTTTATGCAGAAACTACTGAACAGATTTGGATGAAATTTTCAGAAAATGATAGGAAAAACAAGGAAGGAGAAATTACATTTTGGGACTGATTTTTTCCAAGAACTACCTTGTCAAAAAACTCCTCAAAAAACAAAAATGGCACAAGTAACAATTTATTATAATTTGGGAGTGCTCTGTGGAGATCTGCTGCCTCGGTTGCAGTCTGAGCTCTCCGAGTGCTTTCCAGTTTTTTGCACGTTGACGGCAGAAATTAAAGTACATAGAGAAAGCCAACACAGACACAAGGAAACCATACAAACTCAAACAATTAAAAAGGCCTTGCAAAGTCTGGTAACAGGACCTCCATGCTGTGAACTGACATTGCAAATAATTTGGTCACTGTGTCACCACAAGTGAACATTTCTTACTTGTTTCAGCAAATTTCACAAGCCAGCGTTGTCATAGAATCTTCAGAACTGCAGATGTGCTTATTTCCTGAATTGTTATGGTTGGCAATGTATCTGTCAACAAGACAAGTGTGAAACAAACAAGTCCAATTCATTAGGGCCAGCCGCACTTGCAGCTCTGACAATTTAGTTCCACATGCCAACACAAGGTATACTTTTCTAGGAAGTCAATACTCTAAATCAGTGGTTCTCAAACTTTTTTTCAGGGGACCCTTATTTTCTTTGGCCATTACAATCGCCACCCAACATTTTAGTTTGCTTCAGCACTATTGGGTTTTTTGTACTAATTTGGGTGGGTTGTTTTGTGCTTTCTAGTCTTCCTAAAATTGTTTATGTTTATCATTGTATTTAACATATTTTTTTATTTTATTTTATAAGATTTAGTTTCTTTTGGTGTCCATTTTAATGATATTTATGAACATTCCAAAAACTGAAACATTTTTGGTGACCCAACAAAAATCTTTGGCGACCCACATTGGGGACCCACTGTTTGAGAATCACTGCTCTAAATGACACTTTTAGGTACAAATTCCACCATTTTATAAACACTAAGTCATAATTTTGAAGGATTGTATCAATATGAAAGTGTAGTAAATTTCACGAAATACATCTGGCTTCTTGTTTATTCATATATAAAATACATATAAAAAATGTTACAGAAAAATGTGTTCCTTCTAAGCACTGTGACGAGCTGCTATTTGCTTGTCAACCTTAGTTCTACCGCCTCACACTATACAGAATCAATGTTATGGCTAGCCTGACAAATACAGCCAGGTCTTTTATGCATAGCTTTTCTACAAATTTTCTGTAAATGGCCAACACAACACAAGATAATTAATTTTTTTAATCTAATCTACCCTGCTTAACATTGACCCAAATAAAGCTGATCAGTTGGCCAATAGGGTCTAAAAGTTGGCCATGCAAATAAAACGTGGGAACCCCTTGATGCATATATACGCTAATAGTACACATTGACACACACACACACATACACACATTCATACTACACACACACATATGGGTTTATCTGTCAGCTCTTTCTGGGACACGGGCTGCAGACGACAGGCAGTCATGACAGACTCAGACATGCTGATAAGAGACAGGAGCGGCGCTTTGACTGATGGAAGTGTGTGTGTCTATGTGCGTGTGTTTTTGACCAGGAAGGCTGCAGTTAAGCTTACCACTAACTTCTAACTTACTTTTGAAGAAACAATCAGTAAAAATACAATAATACATTATAATGTAACATACACCAATCACACAACCATATTCATTTCTAGACAATGTGGGTTAAAAATGTAACTCACACCAATATTTTGAATGAACTTTTGTCTGAGGAACCATACTGAAGTTTTAATTAATTTGCAGCCCACAGTCAGATCATGTATGGACATAGAGGAAAACATCCCAAGAGCTCAAGAAGTATCAGTATAATTATATTGATGCTTCTACAAAACTTAGTTGAAAAAAGAGAAAAAGACCAAGGCACTCTTTATGTAACTCATTTTCAAAAAGCCTCTATTTTGCATGGCTATTTCCTAGTTAAGATGTATGGGCAGTTGCAGTGTTCAAAACACAGTGAAATCATTTTCCAGTGCTGACAGTCGCTGCAGATTTTGTCATGGAACCAACATGGCAACCATCATAACAACAGGTTTTTAGCTTCACTTTGCTGGGCTGGCATTTGTGCACTGCGCCTGCTTTAAACCCGAGTGGACTGTACATGAGACAGTGGGAGTAGCTCAAGGGGGCAAGCTTCCATTACACCTTCTCTACAGTAATTACCAAAATGAGGCCAACACTCATAGGACGGGGATTTCCATTACCGCCATTCATAACAAAAGACTACATTTGAGTTTGTAGGTGTGAAAGCATTTGTAGGTCATTAGAATGGCATGGTTTGTGTCACTTCTGCAATGTACTTGAGGTGTGTTTGTCCATTAGCATACAAGTGAGTTAGGAAATGGCCAGAGTGTGTAAGCATGCATAGATGTAATGTGATTATCATGTTTTGCGATTTACAGCAATTCTTTACACTAAAAATACACTAGAAATATTTAACAGTCCAGAAAAAATGTACATTCAACTCCCTGGACTATTTCACATTGATAAACAGTAAATGAAAAACTCTTAAATATAATCTACAATGTATGAATGGAAGCTGATAGAAGTAATGAGCCAATGGAAAAAATACAGCATCTAAAATGTGACATAGTCCATGGGAGTCGAATGCACATAATTTAGTTGGACTAATCTACTTTAGTAAATGGAGACAATTAAATATTTTGTCTGAATGATTAGTGCACAACTTTTTTCAGTGCAAAAATGTGTTAATTAATATGACACTGACTTAATCAATGTTTAACATTAAGAAGACTGGAATGACCTTCAAAAAGCACTAAAACTAAGCACCTTTGTATCAAT
>JAVQKG010079120.1:0-12430 GCA_036025885.1 Hypseleotris bucephala
ATGAAGACACTGACATATGTTGACTTTGGTCCTTCTATGATAAATAATAATTTATTAATTAATAATAATTATATGGAGCATTTTAATTGCCATTTAATGAGCCATTAATCCTTCAATAACTCTAAAGGTTTTTGACAGATCTTTTTCAAACTTTTTGGGCAGTTACATATGATGAATACGTTGAAATATGTTGACTTTGGTACATCTGCAATTAATATTAATGAAGTAATAATTAATTAATTTAGCTTAAACCTAAGAATGCCATAACTCAGAAAGTTTATTCTGCATCTTCTTCTAACTTTCTGGACAGTTACATATAATGCAGACGCTGAACTAGACTGAGTGTTACCATGAAGAGGTATTTTATAATAGCAGGCTACAACTCTACACCTAACTTAAAATGTGTGATCTGACTCAGTGGCCCTGAATGGACACGATGGCAACGATTTCTACATGAAAAAAATAAAAAACACACACTCAAATATTATTATACACACATTACTGTTACTACTATTTTAAATGTTGTTTAAATGTTTTTTTTTTTTTTTTTTTTTATAAAAGTACATAGTTTGGTTTTACCTGGAAGAAAATGACAAAGGCCAGTTTAGCCGCCAACATGGACCAGTAGTGTTTGGAGTATGTGTAGGCTTCAGTTGCCCAGGGAGGGTCTCTGTAGTCCTTATATCTGATAGACAGACAACAAAAGATCTAAGCAGCTTCTAGGCAAAATGCAACAAATTTGAATCAATGTGTCAAAGCTTTGAGCCAATAAAAGTTACATATTGTTACTGGCATTCAAAGAATTAAACAGACTGGCAGAGGGATTAAAAGCAGGTCAAGCTGTGGAATCACCTGCACACAGAAACTCCGGTGACGAGAGTGGAAGTGGGTGCTGAGCCCGGTGCAAAGTTACTGACATTAAAGTAGGACAGTGAGTGCTCTGTGTAGCCAGCCATTGTGCCATTCACACTGTACATGTACTGATAGACCATCCGGGGGACAAACTCCGATGTGAAGGAGATCACAAAAGCCTGAAGAAAAGGAAATGAAGTAGTTACATAACAGCATAACAGAACTACCTTAAATCAATATTATTTAGTAAATATATTTTTAGTTGAATTATTAAATTAAAATTGCAATATCAAATTCTTTGCAGAAAAAACAAAGAAACATTCAATTTTGAAAGTTTGAATGATGTGCCACCCTTTCCCCTTCTTAAACCTCTGGCACGGTCTCACACAAATCGGGAAGATTTTTGTTCTTGATAGATAAACAAAAATCAACTGCTACTGAACTGTGGAAATGTGTGATTGGTTGAAAACAAGTGTCCTGCTCTCTAAAACAAAAACCCTTCTAATACAGCCCACAGAGGGTCTCTTCAGGTATGCTGTACCATTGACTGCGTAATTCATTTTGGTCACAATGACATTCAAAGTGTGGTACTGCAGCTTTAAAAGAATTGTGACCAGAAATCTACCACAATTCAGATTTTTAACAATATTAATAAAATAAACATTACACTAATGAATATTTTAAATGATAAGAACAGCACACCTAAAGAGTATATATATGCTTACATTGGTGATCACAGCAAATTTGCTTATTCCAGACAGAATGTGGTACCAAATTCCTGGAGATGGCATGAGAAGAAAAAGTGGAAAGAAAATTGTGTGTGATATGCATAGTACAACAGAAGTATTGAGTAGAGTGTAATAGAATAAATAAACAGAAACATATAGAAGTAAAAAGAAGATTTTAAAAAAATCAATGCAACAAGAAGGTGTTTATATCTGTATGTGTCATGTGTACCTATGTCTTTACACCTGATGGCATCAGGTCTGCGGATCTCGGTCACAAATTTGGCAGCGTCTAGTCGAATTTCAATGACATTGTTGAGAAGAGCGAAAGCAGGTGCCAGTGGAAAGGAGGCCACGAAAAGAGACACAAAGCCAAACTGGATGACTACAAAAAAAAAATACAATGGTCACGAAAAGGCACCATAACAAGACTGTGCAGCAGAAGTATAAACCCACTCATTTCCATGTACTCAGGGGTGACTCCCTCAAAAGGCTCTAGTGTGTAGTCTTTATGATACTGTTGTTTCTCTTTCTTCCCTTCAGTCTCTTTAATCTCATCCTCCGCTGCTTTCCTCTGCCCTTTCTGCTCCTGGAATGTTCTGTACATCTTTTTAAGCTTTCTGTAGAGAAGGATAAATGAAGTAAAAGACTTGAACAGGCTACAGTAAAGGTAAAAAATATGGAATAATGATATAGCTTGCATCATCTAAGTGTCTGCCTTTTAATCAGTGCTATAACTTACGGAATGAGAATCTCAAAGACATTGTTTTGAATGAGCTGCTTTCCAAGCATGATCATACTAAGTTGGATACACAGCTCAATAAGACAGCCTGGAGGGGCACACTGGAATAAATGAAAACATGACATTAATTCAGTTTGGTGAATGTACACAAATGGTAAACAAATAATTCTTAACTCACCTCCTCCATACGATAATCTCCAAAAACGTAAACATATTCACCAGGGCGGCCAGAAAACCTGTTTAAAAATAAAAGTCAATTGGGAAAAATGACAAAAATACAAGGTTTATTTCATTTGGGGTCAAGAAATACTAGAGACACAGACCTGCCCTTGAAGAAGGCCACGTAGAAAATTGGTGCAAATGCATTCATTGATTTGAGAAAGAAAGACTTAAAAATCAGTCGCTCTCTAAACTCCTCTTGTGTTCTGGGCAGTTCTGTAGAAAGGCAGTTGTTATCACTAGATAATATATACACAATTATGAAAACATAATCTAATATGATCAGTGGTAGCACCTCCCTGTACCCCAGCATTTGAATAACCATGGGGCAAAATTGTATAATAAAAAAGGTTTTACGTCTATTAGAGTTTGCTTTTACACATAGTTATACAGTGAGCTACCTAGCTCAGTGAGCCATTCTGCGATGGCTCCATACACCTCCTCCAACACCAGCACCACCAGCATGTTCAGGACTATCCCTGTGGTGGTGACTGTTATCCTCACACTTGCTTTGGCCTCAGGATCTGGGTCCATGGACCACACACTCAACATGCAGATTCTGTATACAGCTACGCCAAACACAGCTGAGAAGGTCACCAGGATCTGAGCAACACACAAACAACACAATAACATGTGAGTCCAGCCACTATTATCCAGATATTACACATAGATATAGTAGAGTGAATATAAAAAATGCTCAGTACCAGGAATATTAGGGTGGACAGATTGATGAGGTAACCCGACAGGTGATCTTCAATGTCCAAGGACTCTATCTCTTGCTGTACAAAACAAACATACATTTACATAGAAATGTTATGTCAAGCATATCATGTAACAGGATAATATGGTTAGGGAATTATCTGTTTGTGGCTGTGTACAAAAACATATCCATTTGAATGAGTAGAACATGTTTGTGCGCGCACATACACACATATGTGTTATTGTTACATTTACACTGAGTACAGAAATCCCCTCGCTCCTCTCAGTCTATCTGTAACCAGGGCTAATCTCAGCCAGGTAAGCTGCTTTGGACTCAACTATTAACTGCAGGAGCAGGGGATTCACTTCATGGGCTCAATATACTACTGTATTCCAAAATATACTGTAGTAAGACTTTATGGATTTATTCAGAGGTGAGATTTCTACAGTAAATATTTAGACATAATAATGTCACAATCAGCACTTAGTATAATTAGAAAATATGTGCTATTTTTGTGCTGCAAGTATGGTCAGTTTAGATCACCCAAGTCGACCCTGGATTTACTGTATATTGAGATATGGCCCCTCTGTACAACCATTCAGTGATACCTGAAAGACAAGCATCTGGTCTGTCTCTCCATCGGTGCCTTCTCCACTTTTGGCCTGAGACACATTAACATTGGTTTTATGAGGAAACATATTTACATACATATTTAAAAACAATGATGTGGATACACACCTTCTTTTTGGACTGTGCTTTCATCTTGTCTCTTTTCTCCTGCAGAGCTGACTCATACTCTGGTCTCAGCTCCTCCTACAAACACAAACCAGTATTTACCATGCCACCTTTCAATAAGTGCAGTCAATTTCTATAAATATAAAAGAGGATTCAAATTGTACTAATTATTACAGAAAAAATCATAATATTCACAGGCAGTTTATGAGTATGAAATACAATATAAACAAAATAAGGCATCTGGACAAGTAAGCTATATGTCTATATGAATGACCAGGACATTTTGTAGCAATTGTTTGCTATTAAATTATTATTCTTTTCAGTGTAGGGCTTAAAACATGCAGAAACGTCAACACCATAATGTTATTTCTTGTAACATTATGTGCATTGTATATCTGTTCTTTTGCATGTCACATTCGTGGACACGGTTAGGGTAAAACTACTGTTGTGTTAAACATGATGACAGATACTCACCTGGACACGCTCCTTTAGGCCGCCACATTTACAAACAGACACAAATAGAAACAGAGAGAGCAGAGTTCACTGAGCTGATACACTATATGCTGTCACCATCCCCTTAACTAGGCATATCCTATTAAAGACCCCACTAGGCTGAGTAAGTCTACACAGGTGGACTGCGCACATGATTTGTGTTGAGACTAAAAGTGTCCTCTGTCGTCATGGCTGATGGTGGGTCAAAAGGTCAGGCTCCTACATGACCTATGATTTCACCAGCAGGGTTTGATAAGTCAGACAGGGAAAAATGAGACTCCGGTAAAGTTTTCTCTCACCTCATCATCCTCCAAACTCGTCAAGTCCCAGGCATGTTTCAGATACATCTGTCGCCTTTTCCAGTGCTCCAGGAAACACGCAGCTAGACATACAGTATATCAATGTGGATTACTCTCAAAACTAAACAATGATAGTATAAATAACAATTAAAGTTATAGTTACCCCACAGAGACATAAAGATAGCAAACAGGACTGTGGCTCCATTGTCAAACAGGTACGTGGCTTTGGCCAAAGAGCACACTGAGCTCAGCTGCCAGTAATCACACACTCCATCACAGAGAGGACACATGGTGATGTTCAGACTCTCATTACAGGTCTCCTGACTGGAACATTTACATCTAATGTTATTATCAGGTATAGTGCTGCTGTCACAGTATTAGAATGACAGAAGTACCTTGGTATATTGTAATCAACAGTTAATATCCCATATAAGAAGACAATGATGCCAAGAACTGAGGGAGGGATGAGGAGCTGAGTATAAACCCCGAGCCAAGCAAAATACAGACCAATCTGCTCTCCGAAGTATTTTCTGTTGAAACAAATGTACATATCATAGACAATGCTTATGGTAAAAATCCAATGTCACCATAGATGTGTTTTACGATTTAAAAAAATTTATTCAATTTTATTAGTAATGAGTAAAGTAATGTTAAGTTATTTATTTGCATTTAGTTCATAACAAAGTGATGTATGATGGATATTACAGTTATGACTGTACCTGATCAGGTCCACAGGCTGGTACTTATGCATGACTCCATAGTTTGCCCATTCTTCATGAAGAAGCTGAAGGACATTGATATGACATACAGTATGTGATATCATTGATGTTAATGTACTAAACAGTGTAAGACAGTAAAGGTCCATCCCTCTCACCTGTCTGTCATTCCGTTGGTCTCTCCGCCCTCTCCTCGTGAATGAACCCTAAATGAAACATCATTTGAGTTAACAGCTTTTTTAAACTTTACAATTAAATAAATGTTTTAAGTACATACATCGTGGAGAGGGAAGGCAGATTCATACACTCCCCGGGCCAGTAAAGATTGAATACCTTCAAATCAAAGAGAATTAAACAATGTCAAAGACATGTAAATAACAACAGAGGTTACTATGATGTAATGATGTCCTCACCAGTTGTTTGACAAGTTTGCCTACAAGTAATACGTGAAATGATCTCAGCCACCTGTAAATCAATAAATAAAGTGTATACAAATACAAATATGTACAAATAAAAGTAAAAATGTAAGTATTTTAGTCTAAACTTACTATTCTGCTGCGTGTTGCATTATCAAACAGTGTTTCTTTTGATTTGATATCATATCTGCAATCGATGACACACAGCATAAAGAGTGGATAATTAAATACTACAGCAATTACACCAGTTTTATATGCAGTAACTCCTCTTTAAGCTGCACACTCACAGGTGGAGCTTGTCCCTGATGAAGGCATGTTTGAGAGTTTTGAAGCGGATGCGTGTCACTGGGTCTCTCTGGATCTCCAGATCTGGGATGTCTGGTTGAAACGGTGTGGTGATTTTGGCCATAACATAATCCCACATTCCAGCAATGCCCATCCTCTTCCGTAGGTCACACTTCTGCTCATTTAAAAATATGAATGATACTTATGATATACAGTAACTAGCACATTTTCTTTCTTTTTACATTGTAATTTTCAACCACAGATGTATGTATATTCAAAATCAGATATTCAAAAGAAACATTGAGCCTATTAAAGCATGTTTAACAAACCTTTTTGACTGCAACTTTGATCTTCTGAAGTTCTGCCTCTCGACTCAGTATGGACCAGGGGATATGTAGCCGAAGGAACGAAATCCCATATGACCTCTGCACCACAACAAACAGGGTGGAAAATGAAAAATACACATTTCACAATAAAAATCAAAAACTGATGGTAATAAAACAGTAAACTAGTATACACACTTATGTAACAGGTCAAGTCCCAGTATATAGTTCAGCTAATTCCCATTTTAGTGCTTGACCTGAGGTACCTTCTCTGAACTAGTAAGTGTGTTCTTATATAGTATGGACATAATCCTGTTAATTCAATACCAAACAGTCAACACAAACAAACATCTAAACAGCAACAGAAGCTGGCAACCTCACCATATATCATACATCAAATATCAATTAAATATGCCCCAATAAACAATATAGACTACATTTGAACATTTTTAACTGCAGTAAGATTTACATTAAAATGTACAGTATGCGCCACTGAAAGAAAGATCTGATGTTTTCTCATGTTACTGCCAAATCTTTACATTAAGATATATAATGTGTGATGTATATTTTGAACATAGCAATCTTCATGTGGCACTACTACTGTATATTGGACGAGATTGTATTAAGACTATAATCTGGCCTTTAGCTTCACACTTCAGCAATCTTAATCCTCAGCCAAAACAGAAACTGATGTAACGCTGTGTATCACATAGCAACAACACACAGATAAATAAAGGAACAGGCAATGTGCTGATATTTGCCATAATCAATATGTGAATATGTGAATAAAGTTAGATGACAATGCTGTGAGAGTGGACTCAGTAAGAGCCTTTTCTAATAGACTAACTACAGTATTGCTGGGTGGCAGGTTGCATGTCACAACATTCTATAGCCCTATTCATTTTAATAGGAGATGGGTAGCAGGAAAATGACCATAGTTAATCTGCAAATTTTGTGTTATGGTTGGATAGATATAGCTCTAAAATGGACCTTGTCACTAATAACAAAACCAAACCACACTACAAAATCTGCATATTAACAATAGTCCCATTAAAATGTAAAGGGCTATAAAATGTTGTGATGTCACCTGCAACCCAGTAATACAGTATATAAGCAATCACTGAATATCACTTTAAAAGGTGGTTAGCACTGTTGACTCAGAATAAAAAGGATGAGGCTTTTCTTTTCTTTTTTTTTGGCCTTTTAGGTTTTATTAGGCAGGAGTAGATTGACACAAAATCAAGGAGAATTCGGCAAATTGTCATGAGCCAAATTCGAACTCACAAGGCCGGGGCAAGCACTGTGGGCTTTGTATATGGGCCGCACGCTCTACCGACTGAGCTAAACGAGGCCCACAATGGGGCTTTTCTGTGTGGAGTTGTGTGTGGAGTTTTGTATGTTTCTCCCCATGTCTAAATGGGGTTTCCACCTACAACATGCACAAGCTGATCTTTGAGGTGGATCCTGAGCAAGATCCTTGCTCGAGATCTGGAGACCGGTCACTGAGACTGCACTAAATGTCAAATGCAGAGGGTAAATTTTCCAAAAGGGACAATCTTGACATTAAAATGAAAATGACACATACCTCTTTATCCCGTTCTAACTGCAGTCCAGCCTCCACTAACTGGGCTTCGAACTCCTCCCTCATCAGGACCTTCTCCTCCTCTGTCAGTTTCTGCTCCTCGTTGTCGCCTGTGGTGGGACACATCTCCCCGGACTCCCCATCATTGTCTATTCTAAAAGTGGGGAAAGGTATGGGTAAACTGCCATTGGAGGCAATAGACAGGCGTGATTTGGATGGTCGTCTTTTTCTGTATTTGTAGCTAAGAACGTAGTCAACTTTCCTCTTTCCATCTGCAAAATACAGGCCCGGGCCGAGCTCAATGCCGGACACCTGGGAAACAGATGGAAAGTGATGTGAAGTTAGTTATGAAAGCTAATGATTAGGCAGAGTTAGACTAGAGGCAGAGTTGATTACCGGTGGTGGAGGTTCGTCACTCTCCGGGGCAGGGAGAGGACCTCCATTAGTGGCCTCTGCCCCAATCCCAGAGAGGGACTGGGCCAGTGACAGGAGTGTGGATGAGTGATTGGATGGAGACTCACTCATTGCTGAAACAGGCAACTGCTCTTTTACGTTTCATCCCTCTGCAAAATTAAAGCATTGCAATAAAATAGCAAATACACTACCATATGTTAAGCAATGTTACTACCTGTTCAGCAGATTTTAAAGTTAAAAGTTTAAAGATTTGACATCTAAAATGTGTTTTACAGTGATAAATAAATGTAAGTATTTTGTGCAGTTCTGGACAGACACAATCTCCCATGATGTTCCCCAGTTTTAGAATTATATCCAGCAGCACAGCTGGAATAGTGTGGTTCCAAAAACATTGTGCCTTGACAAAAACTAAAATATAAAAAAAGCTGAATATTGACACTAGTCTGCTTCCATATAAAAACTTGTTATGGCAAATGAATTAGAAAGTAACTGAGGGATTTACTGCTCAATCCTCTCACATACAATACACACATCTTTAAGCATGAGAGCATGTGATTTTGTTAACAAAGACCCAAAATGGAAATGGAGAAAATGTTTTCGAGTTCAGAAGTTCATGACAATGTTTAAAAACACCAAGCTCCTGCTTTAGAAGTACCATTGTGTACCAAGTGTAGATATCTTGTATTTCAAACAACCATTTCAATATGTACAGTACTGCTGATGTAAATAATTATTTGCCAACATTAAATCTGAAATGAAAGTACATTGTGTACATTTGGTGGAGGCTAGGGAGGCCAAAGGTGCAGTATAGCTGCCATGACTTTGTACAGTTTACATATGGTCAGCATTGTAATGCGCTCACTCTTTGCCTTTTCTTGCTATTACTCTGTTCAGTACTTTTCAGTACTATCTAATTGTGTAATTACATATATAATATTATTGTCTAGCTGAAGTGGACATGAGCGGTGTGTCTCGTGTGCGTCTGTGCTGGCCTTAAGCCTGTGTAAGCCTGTCCACAGGGGTCAGGCGTACCCTCACATTAGGTGAGCAGAGGGCAACAACAGAGAGACCTTACTAAGTCATTACTGGAGAAGATTACCCTGGCCTAATTTTAACAAGAGACATTATTTCATCTCAAAACAGGAGGAGCAATAGTCCCACAACTTGTATAGAGATAAACCCCTCAAGGGCGCGTGTCACAGCAAACTAACTGATTTCCATTTGGACTAATTAATCCCAGACAGGTGTCATGAGCTGATTATTCCACAAACACTAGTAAATGAAATGCTTCGGATGCACAGATGGTCAGATGGAAAAGTGTCTAGCCAATGGTAATTACCAATGGAAGGTACAATTTTTGAATATATAAAAACATGCACACAGTCCTATCAGATATATATAGCGGCTTCAGTAAATATATTTACAGCTTTAACTGAAATAAAAGTAAAATGTAGACTCACCTGAGATTTGAGCATGAGTTTGAGAAGTGAAAGACGCTGCTGGTGCTGCAGAGATGAGCGCGCCCGTGAGCCTGGATTAGTGCGCGCCCTGAGCTAATTCCCTGACTGTTCCACACTGAAGTTGTGTAGGGAGGAAGCTACGGCTTTTTCACTACTACCTCTGTACAGTATGCTGTGGACACACTAAAGGATTGCTTTAATTAAAGGAATAGATGTGTTTTTATACCGCGGCATTTCTGTTGTCCATGTCCAGACATTCATTTCAGCGTGTAGAAAATGCACAGCAATAGGGGTCAAACCATTTGTAGAGAAACGTGGAATTTATTTTCAAGTTTTTTTATTTATCTGGTTGGTTGTATTTTGACATGTTGAAACTGAAATCAAAATAAAATGACACAGCTGGTTTTATGGTAAATGAGTCACACTGTATTAATACATTGAACAATATTATGTGTCTAGTTCCTAGTTACACTTTCTGGACACACAGTCACATGCAGTGACAGACAGTACAGTGTGTTGACTGTGTGTACCATTAGCACACACTATAGGCACACTGAGAGGAGCTGTCTCCAGAGCAGAGCAACACACACACTCCTTCTCCACAGCACTGCTCTCCAAGGAGTACATGGACTTACTGCGGCACTTTCCCTGGAACACAGACACCAATGGAAAAAATTTGGGTCCTTTAATAATGTAATATATATAATGGATAATTATAATAGCTACACAGTTCATGCTTAGATTATACTTGACAAAGCATTACTAGCCTTACACAATACAGACATTTTCTCCCATATTACATAGTACAACTGGGTTAGTGTGATTTTGGTGCTGTGTTCTAGTCTAGTGTTCTGTAGGCTGCCACATTGTCACCAGTCTGCCTCAAGGCTGCTGTGACTGCAGAAGAAGATTACCACCACCAGCATGTACATAAATAATGCATTGTTAAGCGCTTTGCATTCTGATTAGTATAGTATAAGCTACAGCTATAGTAAATCAAGCTTGTTGTAGGGGTATCTTACCTCACAGTAGTGCAGTTCCACTGGCTGCTCTGACTGGCAGTCATCTACTTTGATGAAGTTTAGAGTTCCTTTTGTCCGTCGACACTCAGGCTCCACACCTACAAACATATATAAAAGGTTTAATCAAAGGCTTAATGGAAATGTGACAAGAAAAAAATATATACTTACATGTCTCACAGCAGGTGTTTTCAATGGGACTGACTTTCCCCTAAGACACATACAATTTATATTTTGAAGCAAAACATTTAGTGTAAATGTGTGAAGTTTGTAGTACCCCCTGATCCAGACAGGCCTGTTGGTCAAACGGAGGACAGGTGGTGACCTTGACCTGAGCCACCAGGTCTCCTTTAGTGTTCACACTGCAGGAGTAGAGGTTACAACCCTCCTTACTGCTAGAGTTCACCTGGAGGTAAAGAGAAACAGACTGGTACATGCATTCAACAAGTACTTTCAACAAACTGTAACATTTATTGACCAATTTAAGAGACACAATAACTTTGGAAAACAAGGTAACAAAATCCCCATGAGGTACATCCAAGTCATAGTTCAGCATATCACCAATAACTATTAGATATTAAGTTGAGCAGTTTTCTTAAATACAAACTTAATGTTAAAACCATTTCACATTGTTTACAGTAATTGAGGCCCACACCACAAATATAAAGCGTTTATATTCTATAAATGTTTGTGTGTTTTCTTTGTATGATTACCGGCAGACTGCTCAGTGTTCCATCAGCCTTCTCTAAAAAACAAGCAGTAGGTACACATCGACCACAGCAAGCATCTTCCTCTTTCTGCAAACTGTATCCCTGAATAGAGGAAAGTTAGTACTTATAGTTAAATGCATGACAAAGAAACAAACAATGTCACATCAGCTAGTAACAGTAAAACCCGGTCTAAAATCTGTTATTTGGCTATACGTTAATCAATTACAACAATTATAATAAAAGTGCTACATGGTTAAACATTAATGAGCAGACTTACCATGGGGCATTCAGGGCAGCTTGTTTTGTTGCAGGACACTTTGAAATTTTTTACAGTGCCCTCTTCTACTGTACACTCACAGTGTGTGCACCTGTCCAGAATCAGCTTGTCCCCAGGCTACAATTACAAATACCATTTCACAATCTGAATTTATCACAATCTAAGGTCATGTGTTACACTTACTCCGATCAATGTGTTGTTGAAGAGACAGGCATTTACAGGAACTGCGAAGATAAACATTTATTATTACACTATTGTACTCATGATGTTGGATGAAATCTTATGAGAAAGAGCCCTCTAATGGACAAAAGCAAACACTGCAAAAACAAAGGCCCCTCCATGATACAATGTAAAAGTTGTTAAGATAACTTGATTCACCTCCAACTCACAAAATTGGATTATTCTGCAAATGTATATTATTTTGATGTTTTGAAGGCAGAGACAAAAACAGACTTTACCTAAAT
>JAVQKG010079236.1:0-11232 GCA_036025885.1 Hypseleotris bucephala
TCCACCACCTCCTCCGCCATAAGGCAGTTGGTGTTATAGCAGTTGACGCAGACGCATGGGGCGTTCCGCCGATATACATTTGCTGTCGTTTACGACAGCCTGGGTCTAGTTTCACAAAGTGGAGGTCCTAAGACGGTCAGGGCCTCCGAATATAGAATAACTCAGACATGTGTAAATTAAACTAATGACCAGGTCTGTTATTGATGAGAAAAACTCTTGCAGTTTCTCTAATCTATCGAGAAACTACTCCATTCGTCTGTTTGTACAGAGGAGGAACGAGGAACCACTGCTTTTTAAGTCTGTTACTGCTTTCAAACAGGGACCAGCACAGAGACCATTCAGTTCAAATGCACGGCTGTTGCTGGGGTTATGTCATCAAAGCTCCTACACCTTTTGAGTAATTCTGAATGATGGATTTTGTTGATCAATTATCTATTGATAATTGCAAATAATAGTAAGCAGCAATGGACCAAAAATGTCTTCACTCCTGAATGTTGTGCTAAACAGTGGTCTATAGTTTTTTTAATCTGTTTACGTGTTACTTTGTGCCACTGCCAGCTCTGATTAAAATGACGCTGATCTGATTAAAACTCCAGTCATAATTGAACTAGGGTAAATACCTCTGTTATGTGCACTACTAACTAGCATTTCATTATTTGGTTTTGAGAATGCACTGCGCACTTAGTATGCAAAAAAGTGTGAATCTGTGAATGCACATGGCTGGGTTGAGAGTGGGTGTGTGCGTGCGGTGAAGTGGCTAGGAGAAAAGATAAGGCATGGCAGTTAATCACATTGTGTGCGGATAAATCAGAGCGTCTGCAGATGAGAAATTCACACTCCCACACACACAAGTTTCATGAAGACACAGAGCTGCTGCCGGTGAGCACTAAACAGGAAAAAATAAACCTGCGCACTTAGTCTCTGCGCTGGGCCACACACAGAGTTCACAAGTGCATATGTACAGGGCGTTCACATGTACAGGGTGAATGTAAAATGTGTCTGTACAAAGCTTGGAAGATCCCTGTCTCTGAAAGAGACCCAAGTGGACTTCCAGGCTACTTAGAATAACCTTTTCCTAGTTTTCATGACATTAAACAGAGCAGAAGCAGTAAATGTATTGCTTATAAATGTACAAAAACCCTTCACACACCACCCTAACAGTTTTATCTAAAGCATCAGTGTGACGTTCGATGTTTTCTAATTAGTTGTAGTACTATGTCTATACCTACCTTAATTATTTATTTGGCTGACTGGAAATTCAGTCTACTGTTACTATCAGGCAAACACTGTGAATTTATTACAAACTTTATCAATAAAATCAAAACACTACAGCTGATATCTAAAGTGGATTTTCTCTAAATGTTGATAATTTGTAGGCTGGGTTTAAAGCTCTTCGTGCTGCGATCAATCAAAGCTTCTATACATCGAGCGCTCCTCTGTGATGTATGACATGCACTGAACTACACTCTACACTACAAGTGGTGTTTTCTATAGGCCATAATTTCCCCAATCAAACACTTATCATCAATCAATATACAGTACAAGATAAAACTATAATAGAGGATGGGTGTGTACTTCTGCTCGAGCTTTGGTAAGCAGAAATAATTCATGCTTCTTATGATTAATTATTCATTGAAGCCCCACAGAACAGACACTAGCTTAGTAATTAGACACTGTGGCTCATCTAATTATCAGCCACTATAAGTTTGTTAACATATTAACCCATATTAATTAATTATTGATAGCCGCCTTTCTTCTGACTACATATGTACAGTTAGGCGGGATGTTGTGTGACTATTGGCAGCTGGATAGAGATTTTGCAACAGTTGCATGCAAATTTTGATGTGAATAAACATTTTGTGTCAAACTGCATCTTGCCAGTAATTGCTTTGTTTGATAGCAGAAAAGAGATCCCAAGCAATCACACAGGCAGCAGACAAACTCAATTATAAAAGCAATTGAAAAGCTTTGGACTAGAAAGCTCCGTGAAAGGCTGAGGGGCTTGGATCAGCTGCTGTAGATTATGTGGCACTGTTTAGTGCATCAAACAAACACAAGTAGCTTTATCAATGGAGACTCTTCCACAATGCACACCAGCGAGCGCACCGTCCAGCCAACGGTAAACTGAAAAGACCAAACGGGAGATCAAGCTGGAGATATCAGTTTTAATTGGAGAGAGAAGAGTTTCTAAACTACTAACTTCTCCAAAGACAAAGCAACAGACTTTAAAATCTACGCCAAAATGAAAAGACTGAAAATACTGCAGTATACAAGTAGTATACTAGTAAAAATAAGTCATTCTATCAAAGATAATTTTCATATTTCCCAGTGTAGCTGTGTCAGTTTGTCTGGAGGTGAGCATTAAGAGTCTTGTTTCCTCAGTGCAGCAGCACCTTTTAGCTCCAGTTACACAGACAGGTTCAAATGGACTGTCAGCCTGAACCTCACCTGCCTCCATCACTCTATTTAATTCATTTGTGTCAGTGTGTTTAAAGAATCAAGGTGGCTTTTCACAGCCTAACCCCCTCATCAAACCTCTCACCCCAAGTGCGAAAAAGCTCCATCAGTATGAATGTGTGTATTGAGCATTCACCTAGAGTAAATGCAATTTATTCCTCCACAGTGGCAAAGCTGCACTCCTCCTGTCAGCTCGCCAGGCTCCCAGTGAAGGCTGACAACCCAGCTGCCAGCCGCGGCCATCAGGACCAGTTAAAGGGACACACGTGTCACATTTCCCATGATCACGCTGACGTTGTCAACCTGACATACCTCCTTTAATAAGCGCCCATAACTTGTGTGTGTCCCGTCTATGGGAGCAGCGCTAGGTGTGAAGACGTGGAGGCTGTCAGTCACAGAGGAGCATGCAGAGGCAGAGAGGCTGTACCTTTGAACAGCCTCAGCCTTTGGCCTTGAGCCTGCATCTCTTATTGACTCAGGGCTTCATTACACTCACAGAGAGCTTCAGTAATCTCTCTGAAGGTACCTCACCCTCCAACTACAAACAAGCTACCTGTCAGTCTCTATGGTCATCTACCTAATGCACCACGTGAATAGCAGGCTTTTTACAGTTTTGAGTTCAAGTCAGCATAAATTTGCCTTTTGTAAGACCCCTGACTATAATTTTTCTGGTTCTTAACAATCTTGTTCGTCATTTGGCTACTTCCTGTCTGAATCTATGAGCTCATCTCTCTGACCCTTTGAGATCAGTACGCGGAGTACTTTTTAGAGATGTGCTTCAACTTCACCAAAGATTTTTCTTATCTGTATTTCTGAAGTAGGAGCAAACAACATGAAATGCTGGTTTCCATCGAGTGCTGCCCGTCTGTAATGCATTTCCAAACCTATTTTCCACATTTCCCTTGTGTTCAGGGAGTTCATTTTATCCTCTTTATTTTACTGATAATCCTTTTAACACATTTAAACTAAATCCTATTTAGTCAATCACTGCTATCTACAGCTTCCTATTGACTAATAGTAAAACACAAAAACAAAAAGTCAGCTGTCTATTGCTTTGTCTATTCATGATCAATATACACATATTTCTTTCCTAAACCAATACGTTAACACAATTTAAAGCCCTCCTTTGGTGGCCTGAGGTCCAAACCAATTTATTTATTTACAAACTGTTTGTCTTTTTTCTAGGTCCATTGATTTTTACTGACTGAAAATACAGCTTTATCAATTGACCAGCATCTCCAGGTTTGCTTGTAACCTCTTCCACAAACATCACCTGTTTTAACAACATGTCCTGTTGTTCTGAAGATAATTAGCACTGTGTTGGCAACACACACACAAGACTCATTTATGTTATTATTTTGTTGGTGGTTTAGGCACAACAGTTGATTGTGAAGCTGCTGGGCATAGATGTGGGTCATTACTATGGGTTATGTGGGTCACTGCAGTACACAGATGTTCCTGTTCAATCATTTTCATAATATAAGTCTGTGATATGACTTAATGCTCAATGCTTGTTTGCAATTATTCTAAATAACCTTAATTCAATTTCTAAATATACTGAGACCACCAAGAACATAGGCTAAGATATTAGTATTAATGTCAACCTAATGTCCTTTCTGCATGCATGACAAGCTCGACACAATAAGAACAAAACAGAGCGTAATGTTTGAAGTGATAAAGAGATTTGTTTTCTTCCCAGAATGGGATCTTTTTAAAAATCATGTTTTCTTTTAGAGCAAGAAAAAAGCTGAATAACATGACTTGGAAGCTGTTTTCTCTCATCTGGTGTGATATTGGGACCCACCTTTATTCCTAATAAGTGCCCCATCTTTTAGTGATTTAAGTTATTTATTATAGTTATTTTTCAAAATTATTGTATTTCATGTATTTCAATATTATGGCTGTATGTACATCTGTATTCTGTGTTACAATGACATGCATTTGCATATTCTATTGAAGCCCTATCCATCTGTTGAAAATGCCCCATAATAATCTTGTTTCTGTGCCACATGTTTTTCTATGGGCTTCTTTAAGGGCACCATTTGACCGGTCAGTAAGTCAACTCTCGGTCAGTTGGTCTACAGCCAGATATATAGCAAATGACCTCTTTAATAAGATGCTTTAACATCACTTTTTAAGTGTATAGGCCAACTGGGAATGTTCAGTGATAAAATGCCCATGCATTATTTACTAAAATTGGATTGTTCATGTGGCATAATGCAACACACTGCTTATTGGTTTCTTACAGCTCAGAGAAAATAGTTTTAAACTGCTGTTGTCAGGAACATTCAAATTACGGACGGCACACTGCTTGTGACAAAGTCAGCAGTAAATATACAAACAGAAAGTGGGTCATATCCTCACTTTTCTTGCCTCACTCGTGCAAACTGGCTCTAAGACTGGACATGTGGGTTCTGATGTCCTCCTGCTTAGCCTTGTACCATTAGCCACTGGCAGCAACATTCTTGCATTAGATTAAAAAGAGACTTCTTACTGTGGCTCAGTGATGCATGTCTTCAGCATCAACCACTGCACAACTTCTAATTACCATAGAGGTGGAAGAAAGAAAACAAGCTGTGGTAGAAAAAGCATGACCCAATGGCATCATCCTAGTTTGCATTATCATAGAGTATGCTGCTGTTGCCGTGCTGTGTGATTAATTCATGTGTGTATCATTAATGCAGGAATGTCCAGGGGCAAAGACAAAAGCTCGGTCAATGTGAGATGAAACCGGCCTGTAAAAAAGTGCACACACACATATGCATGCACCCACCGAAATACTGGAGGTGGTAAAAACACCATGTGACTTATCAGATAACCTTGTTTTGAGAAGCACTGCTCTTTGTAAAGCAACAGCAACTGTGATAGCTGACCTGCCAAGAGAGGAGGATGCCACAGGGCCAGTTTAATATGCAGATGAGGTGTGGGACTGCTGCACGCTGCTGGATTCTGATGCACAACACTGAGCGCCTCACTCTCTTCCTTTATGCATTATTTTTCCTCAAAGTTTCATTATTTTATTCTCTTCCAAGACACCAAACTGAATCTGCCTCTGTTTTCCCAAATCCCTCAGCACAGACTAAATGCTATGAGAGTAAGAGGTGGCATAACTATTATTACTATATACAGCCCTCAAGCAGTTAGAGAAAATTAGGCATTTTCTCACAAGTATAACTACAGAATCATGTGATTTCTTCATTTAAGCTGATTTGGGCTGTTGGGACAATTGACATTGTGTTGACAAAAAACATTCAAAAAAGTTCTATTTTAGAGCACAGTTTGTTTTCCAGTCTTCTCCTGTGCTGTCCAATAGTCCTTATTACTGTGGCCCCTGTCAATTAGAGTTGAATTTTCAGGGGCCAAAACAAATAATCCACAAAATAAACTGCAAATAATAAAAAAGGTACACAACAGAAAAACAACTGCAAGCTTCTCAAGCTGTAATTAGTTTGGTAAGTCTGACAAGTTTGGACAAGAATTGATTCAGACCTGCATAAGTACATAAATGGTTCACATTTGAATTTTAGGATTCATAAAAACATTTCCAAAAATATTTAAAGATTCGAGGGAAAGTACAGACTACATTGATTAAAGTCTTTCTGAGGTCCATGTAGTGGCACTCATGTGAGTCCAATGATGGAGAAGGACATGAGACGGGGACCGGCACCGGAGTGCTGAGTTCATGTTCTGAGAACGAGCACTTGCTGACAGCACCAGATTCTTGATGGAAACTGATAAATCAAACTGGGAAATGCTCCTCTGCACACTGCAATGTTTTAGCTCTTTCTGCAAATGAGACTGGCGCTCCATGTGTGAATATCTTCATTGGCCTAAGCTGCTTATGTATCAACCCAGGGCCAAGTCAGTAAAGTACAGCAGGGTGCCCCCAGTTCCTGGTTTGAGGTTGTGGCTGACCAGCGATGTGCCGTGCGAAGCATATTTACCCCCGGCTGTGACTGATTTTTTAAAACTCCCTGGATGTGCAGCATGCTAATAACTGTGACTGGTTTAAACCCTGACGCTTCATTGGACGACCGCGGCCTCACTATCACAGCTCGGATGGTGTGCCTCGCAGCTGGGACTGAGTTGGTGTTGTGTCTGTTGTGAAAAAAGACACACAGAAGAAAAACAGAGGGGGGAGGAGGAAGGGGGATGGGGCAAATGGGAGAAATGCCGTGGCAGTATGTCAGCTTCAGATAAGGGCATTAGTCTGCCCCCTGTGGGTCGGAGTAAGAGACTGACAGTGCAAATAGAAATGCTCAGTGGATGCTGGCTTTGCTGTTTGGGAATAGTCGACAAATAGTAGATAAGGCACATCAATGACAAACACCAAAGTCTTCCACAGTTCTGTGTCTTGACCCTCAGATCCAAACAGAATTATTTACATGCAACCCATACCCGCTATTGTGCATAAAATACGGCTGTGCATTGTGAGCAGAAGGCATGCGGAGATGTGAGCCAATGCTGGTGCATCCTTTGGGGCTGAGGCTGCTTTCATGTCAGACATGGGAACCATCCTAAATGGAACAAGGCCTTTTTATTTACGAAGCTAAATGACTGCAGTTGTGTACGAGGAGCCAGCTCTAAACAAATTCAGAAGTAAATGTGTGAAGGACACAACTCTCTGTGCTCAAGCTATGAAGTAAACTGATGCAACAATACTGAGCTCAATAAAGTGTGGTATGCCATTGTTGGTTAAATAGGGATTTCTATGTTAACATGTTGTAATATTGTAACAGTGTTCTGAATGGCTGTAGGCCAGTATAGTGAAGCTATGTCAACAGCAGGGCACACAGATGATTCATCCATGAGTCTAAAGGAGGGAAGAAACAAAAGATCAAGCAAGGGAGAAAAGGAAGGAAAGCTCTAATTTGGAGAAAGGAACCCAGCAGAGGACACAAGACAAGATCAATGCAAGGGAATCACAGAGCCACCGCTTACAAAAAATAAGAAAAAATGGACAGATATTTCTCTGTGAAGTCTAGCACTCATTAGCATTGGTGAGAGGGAGCGGGCGGGAGGAGGTGGAGGCAGTGGCAGATGGATGACAGGAACCAGGGGGCTCCAGGCTCAAGTCTCCAGAGCCTTTGTAAGAGCTGGTTAGTGGGAGCACAATGGCCACAGAACAGAGAGAGAAGTACAGAGTCAAAAAGTACCTGACTGTGAGTGAACAGGACCTGTCTAGGGACTCAATATTCAATTACTGTTAAAATCAGCCTTATGGCTTGTTATACAGCGGGTATAGGGCCATATACCAACTATAATATTCTTCAGATCATCTGTCACACTTCAACTCCAATCTTGTTTTTCTCTTATCTCCTTCCTTTTGCTTTTTTATGAAATCCCGGTGCCTTTTATCAATGTGAACTTAGAGTTAGTGAAATGTAATTAAAATTATAGGTTGAAATGCAGATCAGCTTTGTTTTTAAAAGCGGTGACATCTGAGGATTGGAGACACTTCTGGCCTACATTTGCTTGTGCATTGCTGGTTGCCAGCCCTTGATGCGATTACATGTAGAACTCTAGGACTATGGCACTAGTTTCATAAGGACAAGAGAAATATTTAAATGCTCAAATCACTAATAAAACTCTACCAGCATTAATCTGTTGTTGTCAGAGGTACAGGAGTGGAATTGGTTGTGCACTCATTAGGTTTAGTTGGTGGTAATCCTCACTCTACCTGTTCTGTTTGGTCCCAAACCCACTTTGCCTTTGTAAGCATAATTTGATGGAAGCTGTTCTGGATGGGGTGCTGTTGGTGTCAGTTTGCCCCAGAGCAGCTGTGGCTACAAAGGTAACTCACCACCACCACCATGTAACTGTGAAGAAATGTATGGTTGTAATTTCATCTTATCATGTTTACCTGATTAACCGTGTAGTGACAGACATCTGAGGATATGGAAACTCTTGTGGACTATATTTACTTATGTATTGACTGCCCGCCTGCCCTCTATGTCAGCCTGCGTTACATTTCTTAACTGTGTGTGAGTGACAGAGGAGCTGCGAGCCGCGGGTGTAGCCAAAGTGACAGGCCTGAGTAAGTCCCGCTGCGACCTGGGGACTACGAGGTGTCCAGGTGTGTGGGTGTGATTGGTGAAGCAAGTAAACAGATGATTTCTTCCTCTGGCAGTGCATGCGTTTTCCGCTAATACAGCCCCCACAGGCCCAATCTACCCCTATTATGGCCTTCCCAAACTACATAATATCAGCGACATAATGGCCTGATGCCGGGTGGTGGAAATAAAAAATAAGCATATCTGTTGTTTTGACCTCTATCCCAAAGCCTGGAGGGAAAGAAGGTTTGCACAGCATTTTGAGGAAATTTAACCATGTAATATGTTGCATTTGGTTACATACAAATTAATTTAATTTATCAAGTATCAAGTGTACTGACCCTCAGAGCATAATAAATATGCTCTGGCCAAAATTAAAATACAGCTGGGCTCACTGGACATAATATCAATGGATAATAGAACATACTGTAATTCCACTGCAAACATTATCAAGACAAACTGTCACAACCAGCATAAACAACAAGCAAGCAAATGTACACACTGACAAGACTGAGGTGAAGTATGCTTCATTTTGAGACAAAATAATGAACATTAAAGAGCAAACATTTATGTATGTGTAATGTTCACAGTGTATATAATGCTAAAGAGATTTGCCTTTTTTGTTCTGTTCTTTACATTTTTCTGTATCTGTAGAATAACTGTAAAACTCCATGTAGCATTTTCAGGTTAAGGAATAAATACATTATATTTATAGAAATATGAGCTTCAATGTGTCTCGGATCCCAGCACAGAAAAGTGTAGAAAACCCTTTAAACGCTCTCTCTAGTTAGATGATAACATAAGAGTGGTGCGATTAACTATTTCACATCTCAACTTCAGGATTAATGTCTGAAATATGTGTATTCATGTAAGCGGCTTGAAAAGAGCTGAGACTGCAAGTGAATCTGGGATCTGGGGCTTTGTGAATTGAAAATGACATGTATTTGGTTTAAGTTTAGCACCTAGCCATGACATCTTCTCACATAAGCCAGGGTAGCAGTATTAATCAAGCTATTATTGTCAGTTTCCCGAAACATGACTCACCTTCTCTACTGTGAATGTGGTTACTGTATTTGCATGTGATCCAGTTAATTTTCCCTTGAATTAGCACACTTTCTAAAACCTGGTAAATCTGAGCTTATATGGATGTAAAACACGGTAAAAGTCAGGTAAAGTTTTATTAAGGTGTTACAGCTGCAGAACTTCATATTTTTACCTTGTATTCGAGGAAAAATAATTACACAGTCAAGTATATACCAGAAGTAATCTGATATATAGATGTTCTAATACTACAAAGAAGTGCCACTGCATAGCAATTGTTAACTCAGCATTCAGACACAATCACTTTGAACTATACACATTTCCAAAATAAAGATAGTACTACAGATGCCATTGTGGACTCCATCTCAAGAAAAGTGATTTAGGTGAATAGCAGCAACATCAAGTGCTGGTTTTGCACAAGTGGCCAAATTACTAGTATTATTAATGCAGTCTTTTGTGTGCATTATATCGTTCTTATAACTTAATAATTCATTTTAGGAATAAGGTCACTGGTTTATTAAAAAACATTGCTAATGCGAATTTTGAAAAGCCTCAATCTGTGTAAAAAATGATTGCTGGGTCGACAAATAGACTCAAACAGCGTGGATCAATTAATCCATCGTAGCTGGTGAGGAGACGGCTGCTGCTGATGTGATGTTGTGTTTTTGTAGCAGCAATGTGGGAACTTTGAACCAATTAAGCTTTATTTTTAGTCAAAACATAACGCAGGAGTCATAACATTAGTGCTTTGTCAAAAACTAGTCTGCAAATTAAACATATTTATTTTAAAATGCCAGAATAAGTCAGCATTGTAATTGTGAAAATAACTATAATCAAAATAATGGTGTGTGTAATACAATCAATACAGTCAATTTTGATATAAAGATGAGTTTTTAAAAAATGACTTGTAAGTGAAAGAACTCTTGTGTTTTCTAAACTGGACTCACGCTGTCGTACACGACAGAAAATGTATATCGGCGAAATGCCCCATGCGTTCACGCCCCTCCGAACACCAATCACATTCAACCATCAACCACATTCATTAATGAGCAATGCTGATTTAGTGTCTTGCCCAGGGTCACAACGACAATATGCGCTGTGCAGGGATTCGAACCGGCAACCCTCCTGTTGCAGGACGAATGCTTACCCTCTGTGTCACTGCTGCCCTGGATGTTTGTAAAGGATGCTTTTGCCAAATTTTTGTAAATTTCCCTAAAACTACATTCTTCAGTCAGTCCCTAGGTGGCACTATTGAGGTAACTGTCATCATATTTTTTTGGGTGTGTTCATAGTGGAGGTTGATAAATTGTTTCAAGTTTGAGCGTAATTGGGCAAAGTATGGGAAAGATAGACAAATATATCTGACTCCCCAGTTTCAATCAAATATGGCAGATTTCCTTTTTGTCGCAGGGCGGGGCCATAATATTTTATGTTCAGCACGATGTGGAGAATCACTACCAAGTTTCAATGCTCTGTGACAAAGTAAGTGTATCAAGAGTCCCATAGGGATCAATAACATGGTGGCGCTATAGAGGCATTCTTTATTCGACTGTCATAATTTGCATATGTCCATTAAATAGACCCTTGCCCGCATCACTGTGCCAAACTTGGAGAGATTTGGTTAACGTTCACTAGGAGTAATGGCTCCAATAAAATGCTCAAAATCATTAATTTGTTAATT